>BSAI01000108.1:45194400-45244539 GCA_036245035.1 Adrianichthys oophorus | reverse complement strand
CGGGAACCTTCTTGCTGTGAGGCAGGAGCGCTAACCACTGCGCCACCCTGCAGCCACACTGCAGAGTTTAAAGTTGTAAATTCTTCCATCCATCAATCTTATTTATTCTAAAGATGCAGCGCCTAATGATGCACTTTGGTTTATTTGAACATATTTAGAATTTTTTTATATAGGATTTTCATCAGATCAAAGATGTTATTAGTGTTTCTTTTTTTATAAATAAGCCTCAATGAGCACATTTTTGATGTAAGATGTGTTTGTGTTTTGAACTACTTATATATGCTTTATTAAAAATCTATGTTGTAAATCTAGTTAGTTTTCCTTTTTTCCCCCCTTTTTACTGATCCGAAAAATGACCCAAACTGTGACTGAAAAACCTTTACACGATCCGAATCGTGGGTTTTGTGATCCGCTACACCCCTAATGTCGGTTATTTGGAGATACTTTGGTTTCAGAACAGATGACATTCTCCAAAAACAGGTACTGTGCAAAACATCCCAAAAACTGAAACGTATTTAAATAAAACTGTCACAGTGAAATAAAAATGTAACAGTATTTTTGTTTTGCTATTTGTCCATTTATCACAAGTCATACCGTCATCGCAGTTTCAAACACAGATATCGCATATCACAGATTTTTCTCTAATCATGCAGGCCTGCTTTATAGTATACAATAACGTTTGTTTAAGCGGTATCAGAATGGTTTTTCATGTGTTGCTAATAAGGTTGGGACGTACAGGTGTTGTTACTATGCTAACATGGCTAGCATATAGTGCATTACACACAAGTTCTAGAGTTACTGTAAAAGCAGTTATTGAAGTCTGACTGAATGAAAGACTTATCGCTAAATCTTTTTTCTCAATGCATTTTATAGGTCAGTGCACCTAATATTAGCAGATCATTCACTGTTGGTTCTCCTTGTAATCCGGTGCGCTCTATAGTGCGGAAAATAGAGTTTTTATTTTTACCACTTCAGTGTTTGCAGGAAGAGCATGTTTGCAATGACTGAAATGTAAATTGCACAATATTAGATAAAGAGAAAGAGACAGAGGGAGATAAAAATGGTAATAAGAGAAAAATAAAAGAAAAGAGGGGAGGTAAAGGAATGAAAAAGTGGATGTATAATGCATGCTGTACTTTACCTTCAACGCAATTCTCCATGAACAAATGTACTGGCGTCATCTCTAATGCTACGTTCACATGCGATTTGTGTGTCAAAGTCTCTGCTGGATGCCTGTTAAAAAATGTGTTCAAAAGCTTAACGCTCTCTACGCATGTGGGAGGAGCTACTGTCCAAAGTTTTTAGCCTTGCTACATCACGGAAGAATTCCTCGTATATCTGAAAATCTCATATATAGCCCATGCAAGGATGACATGGATGATGTTGAGAGATCTGTTTTTTTTTATTATTATTATTTTGAAGAGTTCTACAAAAGCATCAGTAATCGCGTCTCCATGTCATGTCTGTGTTCATGAGATCATTCCGAGACTCTCGGCGCAGGAGCTGCGTCTGAATCATAGGTACTTCTATGTGACCCAGTTTGTTGAAAAATAAAGACAAGACTGAAGTTAGAGGATCTTTTTTATTATTTTCTCAATACAGATCTGCAGAGAGGAAGATGCACCTGCTTTAGTTGTGTTGTCGTCAGTTACATAATCCTGTAGCTTCTGTCTCCTTCACTCCTCTCCCTAAAACTGTCGTGTTTCTGTGTTCTGTCTGTGCCATGCGTTGGGACGTGTTGGCCGCTGAATCCCAGTCTGGACCCTCTTCTGGTTTTGTCATCAGGACCGTGGGTTTATTCTGTCCTCGCTTGCAGCACAGCGGCAGAGCTTCAGCTGTTCACTGTGGTTCTGGTAGCAGCAGTCAGGCTGTGCTAATGCTGTTATGTGCTAATACACTCCTGCTTTCATCTGCAGCAAGTGACTGACAAATGCACTACTTCTACTAAAGCTGCTTAGTAATGAACAATAATAGCAAGGATTTGATTGTGTGTTTGTGAAAGTTTGCTCTGGTACGGGAGCTGCTGGCGTAGAAACAAAAGTGCAATCATGGCAGTGGTGGTTGTGTGTGTTCTTGTGCAACCCTCTTGCGTGACTTTGTGTGCCCGTGTTTGTGTGCTGTTGTACATCCAGCTTGACTTTGTGTGAGTGTGGGCAATGCGTGCCTTGGAGGGAAACCTTAAGAGGGTCAGTGCCTTCAGAACAGTTCTCGTCATCTTCAGTGGACTTTGGCTCTATTGCTGTAATAGCAAAACAACACAGTTGTTGTGGTCACTCAAGGCAAAGCATATGTGATAAAGGGCTATGCTCACTGTGTTTAATGAGCCCTCTTGTACTTCGCAGACTTGTGTTCATGGTTTTCACTCTTTTGGTTGCTCTGCTGATTGTCCCATCTGGCCTTTGGGAGGGAACCGTTCGTCGTGGCTGCAGCTGCCACTCATAAGACTGTACTCACACTGTAACTGTGAAGAGCGGATGCTTGATTTCCAGAGGGATAGCTGTAGCCCTCCAAAGAATCAGTGAACCGTTGATATGAAGTTCTGGCATCGCTGCAGTTTTTGGGAAGGTTTTGTAAACTTGGTTTCTTTGTGGTGAAAAAATTACTAAAGCATGAATAAGCCTGGATTTCTGCTGGTACCTTCAAAGGCAGGTTAGAAGTGGGAACCAAGTCTCTGTCATACACTTCTTTTTTTATTTTCAGTGTAAAATAAATTTTTTGAGGGCGACTTCAAATGTCAAGATTTTGTGATTGGCCAACTATTACCACGTTTACATTCACGCCATTATTCAGAATTATTTCCACATAAACTCAATAGGTAAACCTTGTTTGAACATCTTATGCAGAAAAAGTTCACACAACAGATTCTGGATATGTATTATATGTTTTTATTAATAATTATGAACATAAACCGCCAAAAACCCCCCCAAAAGTTTAAGCCACATAGCCCTTCATTTAGAAAACATAAAACATAAAACAACAAAATATGAAACTTAATAAAGAGATATTTGAGCCACAAATTTAGCAGATGTAGCAAAAAAATACTACATTTGCATATACTTTATTGAGAAGAATATGCTAAAAGTCAACTTTTCCATTTTTTTCTAAATATCATGCATCAATAATCATTATCACGAAAAAATGTAGCAGATGCTGGATATTACCAATCTGCATTTCCACCCTGACTAATGTTTGGGATGAAAAAGTTTAGATTTTCTTTGCTGGTTTTGATTCTTAGTTCTCTGAACAGTCTTACCTGTTGATCATCACGTTTTAGAATGACTTGTGTGAAAGAATAATGAATGCCTGCATGCATCCGAGTAGACATAAAAAGGCAACACAAGACATGACAGCTAGCATTAACAGATAAGTAGCCAAAGTACTGCACCCGTGAAGGTAACGAACTGGCAGTTAATCCTGCAGACGGAGTATCTTAAATAGTGGTCCAACGTTGATGCTAAGATTGCAGTCAGCTGTCCAATCAGGAGGAGCAACTGGAACCCGGGAGCACTAAGACAGACAATAAGCGAGATAGCACAACATCAAGTCAAAGGAGCAGTACTGGTGCTGTCAGTTGATTGTCGTATTAGAAGGTGAAGAGTTTGATTCTGTCGACCACAGTCGATTGTAATCTGTGCTGAACTGAGCCTGTGTCGTTCTCTGTCGTTCTTCCTTCACCACAGGTGCTGTCTCTGGGTGCAGACGTGTTACCAGAGTACAAACTTCAAGCTCCGCGCATCCACAAGTGGACGGTGTTGCACTACAGCCCCTTCAAGGCAGTGTGGGACTGGCTGATCCTGCTGCTGGTTATCTACACTGCCATCCTGACACCTTACTCAGCTGCATTCCTCCTCAACGACCATGTGGGTGTGGTTACGTGTGTTAGTTCGGTTGTCTCACTTTCATTTTAAATCTCTTTTGTTACCAGTTTGAAGCCCTGTTTTGCATGCTATGTACATAAGTTGCATTTAATGCAAAACCTTTTGGTGCTTTTGTTGTGAGGTACTCCATAAATGAAGATGAATTGGATATGGAAAAGCATTTAATTTAACTGAGCACCTGCAAATACCTTCATTGATTTAAAAGGATTTATAGCAAAAAGGCCAAAATGTAAGAGTGCAGATCAGTGAAAAAACAATGCAGAGCTAGAATTACTGCATTCCTGCAAAATGAAAAATTATGAAAAAAAATGCAAAAAAGGCCAGTGTGGTTCTTTTACAGAAAAGAATACAATTCTGAATTCCTGAATCCTGCTGACATAAATGTAGAAGCCTCATAGCTACATTGAGACTTGGATTCTGCCTAACGTCCTGTTTTTTGTCATGTTTTCTTTGAATGCAGGCAAAAAAACCTCTGAATCCTTAAATCCCAGTCCGATCATGTTTGAATCTATTTTCAAAGCTTTCTCAGTAGTTTTTTTTAATCATGATTATGTTGTTTTAGCCAAAAAAAAAAAACTGTCGTTTTCTAGGACAGTTTTTGCAGAGTGCCAGGAGTTCATAAGACATCTGAGTTGTGGCCAGGACTGTTGGCACAAAGCAACACATCCTCCCCTTCCTAATGCTGAGAGCTCTCTGTTTACACTGTCTCCGGCAAGCTTACAGCCCCTCACACCTACCCACTGTACTTGTGATGTCATAAATGGGATCTTCTTATTTTTTCACCTGCTCCCGATTCACAACAATTTGGATTAAAAAAAACCTCAGAAATGTAATTTTAAGCTCAATTTTCTTTATACATGCATTTTACTATCAGAAAAATGCTACAAGAACAAAAACACCATTGTAATCCAAGAGTGCCTTTAATGCTAAACCACCCGAAAGGTGTTTTTTATTTTTGATGTATAGGATCATAACTCTGCGGCCTGCTCAAACTAAGTCTGTCCTTTAACGTGACATCTGCCCTCCTTCCCCCTCAGGAGGATGCAGCCATGCAGAAGTGTGGCTACTCCTGCTCTCCTCTCAATGTGGTGGACCTCATCGTAGACATCATGTTCATCATTGACATCCTCATCAACTTCAGGTTGGTTTTCAGTCTTCGAAACCGATCCTGTGTGAATGCAAAGCTGTGAGACTAACATTTGCAGTTTGACTTCTTGTTTCAGGACTACATATGTGAACGCCAACGATGAGGTGGTGAGCCACCCGGTTCGCATTGCTGTTCACTATTTCAAAGGCTGGTTCCTCATTGACATGGTGGCTGCAATTCCCTTCGACCTGCTGATCTATCGCAACGGAGAGGAGGTAACCAACCACACAAGGCAGGGACATGGGGGGGGGGGTTGTGTGCTGCAGAGAAGAAGGCAACAAAACACAGGCCAAAATGCAGTTGTAGTCCTTAAAGGACGACGTTGAGATGAACCTTATGACAGAGTTTATATAAACCTCTTCTATGGGGAGGAACTCTGTAGAAGAAGATCTGTTTCATGGATGTGTAGGGGGGGTTGAAAAAGTCCTACAGTACTGGTAGTGTATAGGCAGAATCCAAACAAGATTGGGGCTCCTTTTTAGCTTGCCAATTGCAGAGGATTTATCCTCTCTTCTTCCGGGAGTGATAGAACTCCCCAGTCAAACAATTCTGTCCAACGCTCTGATCGAGCGCCCCATCAAATGGCCTGACAAACAATCGGTCAAGTGACCTGGCCTGTAAAACAGTACCAACAATAAATTCACACCTATTAATAAACATATACATAGGCAATTCAATTTCAATAGGAAATTACAAAAGGCAATTATCAATTAGCAATTTTCATTCCAATTAATTTCAGTTTCACTGTACATGACCAACAATATCGTTTTCTTTTGTTTCCTTTAATTTCCATTCATGAGTACTCACACTGTTCATATTGCAACATTAACAACAACAACAGTATACATGGTGGTAAAATAGTACAACCACTATAGCTGAGAGTTATTTTAAAGCAAATAATGTAGCCCACTAATCAATGTAAGCTGGTGCCCGTGCCAGCTTCCTCATCTCAGCGTCACTCACCAGTTTACGACTTGCTCAACCGCACTGACTCAGTTCCCAGCTTCTAATGAAGAACGCCAATCGAATAAAAATTACTTTTGTCATTAAACCAGCAAAAACAGGATTGATATTTTTTGTCTTTAAATCACAAACCTACCTGCCGCCGCGTTGCACATCCCAGCTGCCCTGTGCATGCACTCCCATTGGCATTTTGACATGCCTTATAAAAACCTGGAAGCCAAACTTTCACAATGCAAGGGAACCTGCAGATTTAAAGTGACCACACAGAATTTCATCCGGGTTACACTGTCTTATGCTACGTTCACACCGGACTCAGAAACGCACGGCCAGCAACCGCTTTCAATGAAGTCCATGTAAACGCACATACCAAATTTGCAAGTTTGGAGCTTCTGCGTTCAAAACTCTCGCTACGCAAGTTTTAAAGTGAGTCTATGTACAAAACGCGTCACCAATGATCGAGCCTTGAAAGTTAAACCAGTTGAACTTTGACCAATCAGGGACTCAATTTTGGCGAAAACACAGTAGCGCCAAATGTCTGAAAATTGATCATGAAGGAGAAATGAAAAATTGTGGTTTGTTTTCAGCCAGAATTATATAACATCAAGTCTTTCATAAATCAGAGTAAAGCTGTGAAAGAAAAAGCTTGGAGCAAGATTCACCAGATTTGCACTCCGCTTTGACTTTTCACATCAAGCCTCTTCCTACTGTGGACATGTTCAACTGTAGTATCAGATAGTGACAGTGCTGCGTGAGCACCATGCTAAAAGCGTGTTCAAGAATGCCCGTTAACCACACATGTCCAGTGAGTCTGTAGCTTGACAGTATTTCATCTCACTAAGCACTGAAGATAAACAGTAAGAAAAAAGAAAAGGAGGCAGGACAGGAAAGTAAAGAGAAGAGATAAAAGCTTGATTTAATTTGTTTCAAGCATTTTTTAATCCTTAAAATATTTTTGTGGAATAGGCAGGAGAAGCATCGAGCCTATGGACAGATTCCGGTTTCTTCTTTTGATAATGAGCCATTGATGGGAAGACATTAAGTTGTCTTCTTTTCAAAAAAGGTTGGAGAAGCACAAATGACCACTGTTTATCTAAATGACGCAAAGTTTGATAAAATGCACAGAACAAAATAAAAACTGCAGCTCAGAGAACAACATCACCACATTTTTTCATGATCATTTAAATTTTAAAAACGGGATTGTCATTTTTCCTCATTGCCTCCAAAAACTCAATGCAACCACTAACAAATGACTAACTTGGGTTAGTACTGTATTTTTGGACTAAAAGCCCTCCAGAAGTTTAAGTCGCAGCAGCCAGAGAATGCATCAAATAGGAAAAAAAATAACATAAAAGTCGCACTTTAGGAGAAATTCATTTAACTAAATACAGGAACGAGAATGACAATTTCATCTTGAAAGGAAAATCATAATAATGGAAAAGATAACAATAATAGACTGACCATAACCGTATTTAGCTTCATGCAACGAAAGGGGGAATTTAGTATGTGGGCGCAACATATGAACAATTATTCAGATAACCATTGCACAAACATTGCATGAAGACCATGCTAACAAGTTAACAAAACATTTTATATCACGTCAAATCACTAAATTAGTTGAATTCTTAGACCCCATGTCACTTTGGAACACTTTTGCCAAGCAGAAGATGTGTTCAGTGAAGTGAACGTTTGCGAGTGTTTGCGACTGTTTGCGACTGTTGGCTCATTGAACGACAGGTTCGCGGCGCACACTCGCAAACATTTGGGTTGCTCGGCGAACATCCTCGGGAGGTGGTAGGCCTCACGAACACGTCTCAAACATGGCGGACACCCACTTCAAATGCGACATTTTGGTCGCCATGCTTTTTTAGATGTGCGGAAGTTCGTGCCGCGCATGTGCATATTTCAGTCGTTCAGCTCGCTTATCTAATGTTTGTGGCGAACAACAAACACTGTTTGCTTCCACTGAACACACCTCTGGTGTAAGACTGAGCAGCACTTTTTCTGCTTTGCTCTCAGTCACAAATACTGATACACACAGCTGCAGTGCCCTCTAGTGGTTGGTGCTGTTAGTTTTTATTTTTTAATCACATTTAAGTTGCACCTGAAGAAAAGTCACACACCTCGGCAACTTATACTCTGAAAATACGGACTTTACTCTTCAATCTGCTCAATATGAATGTATATTTACAGAACAGGCCCAAATTCATTGTTTGTCTTTTATTTGACATCACTGGAATTAATTGAAGTCTTGCAAAGTCTCGACTAGTTTGAGTTTACTCTAGCATTACATGACAGTGGGTGTTTGTAGAATCCGGTGTGAGAAGAAACTCCTTAAGTGTGTTGTAGTAGTGACAAAGCATGCAGCTTTTAAAGTTGGAAGAATTGAAAGAATGAACCCAAAAGTTGAAACATTTTCAAGCTGAGCCAATATCTTTGAAAGTGTTGTCATCATTTACTTCACTGATGCTGCCCACTGATCCAAGTTAGTGGAGAGTTTTTCATCAGACGCTTGATACTTGCTGCAAAGGGCACTCACACACACACACACACACACACACACACACATGGCAGAACTGGGCCGTTTGCCAGCACGGTAATCGACTAGATATGTATTTGTTGTAAAAACATGAAGGAGGCCAGCTTAATACAAGTAGAAAGCCAAGCGAGTAGGAAGGCCGCAGAAATAAATAGGACTTGACATTCAGCACCTTTTTGGCAGTGAATCACACTGAGGCAAAGCCCCCAACAGAACGCAGTGTATGTGACAGAATGTCAGCACTTTGGAGGGCTTTAGGCAAATCCATGAGATTTTCGAAGTTTGGTTTTCTTCCACACTTTACAAGTACACTTATTTATTTATTGTCTCCCTCTGCAGACCACTACTCTGATCGGTCTGCTGAAAACTGCCCGCCTCCTGCGTCTGGTACGTGTCGCCAGAAAGCTAGACCGGTACTCGGAGTATGGCGCTGCTGTCCTCTTCCTTCTCATGTGCACATTTGCTCTCATTGCTCACTGGCTGGCATGCATCTGGTATGTTGTTGGACAAGCACATTTATAGCTACTACTTTTTATGTTAACTATACTGGTTTTGAAGTCCAAAAGAACACAAATTAACTGCGTATTATAGTCCACACTTGTTACTTTTTCCAGGTATGCAATAGGTAACGTGGAGAAAAATGGCTCCATAGGCTGGCTCCACACTTTGGGTGACCAACTAGGAAAACACATAAATGATTCTAACCCAGGTATGAAAAAGAAAAATACCAAACATTTAACACAGTAAAAAGAAAAGTTTGAAAGGCAAGGATAAATTCCAACGTTTTAAAGAGAAATTAGACATTTAAAGTCACATCATCAACACCGGTACGTGTCATGACGTGTTTCCGTGCAATCTGACACCAGCTTCAGGCCCTTCAATCAACGACAAGTACGTCACGGCTCTGTACTTCACCTTCAGCAGTCTGACCAGTGTGGGATTCGGGAATGTGTCTCCCAACACCAACTCTGAGAAGATCTTCTCCATCTGTGTCATGCTTATCGGATGTAAGTACAGATGTTAGGGGTGTATGGATTGGGAACTGGATGGATGGATGGAGGGATGGAAATAACATGCTCAGCACAAAGGAAAATGGAAAGATGTTGGGAGTGCAAAGAAGAATAATCCATTCAAAGCGATGGAAAGTTAAGTGAGGTCTGGATTACTCCAAAGCTTGTCAATGACAGCTGAATAATCCAAACAAGTAGATCTAGAAAATTGTCATGGTTAAAATAGTAGAGCTTAAAGGTGTTAAACAGGTTTTCCCTAAAGCTGCAATGACTGTTTTATCTCTTAAGATCTGCAGCTTCTTTTTTCCTACAATCCCTTCTTTCTGTCTGCAGTCATTAAAACCTCTGTCCAAAATACCATGCTTTATACAGATGTTACAAATTTGATCTGATAACGAATAAGCATGTAGGAAAACTTACATCAGTCAAGACTAGATCCATCACCGCCTGGGCTCCTCTCCAATTCTTGTTTTTGTCATTTTGTCAGTTTAATTATCTCTTCACTTCATCTTTCTATCTCTTCTGCATGTTGATCCAAATTAAAATGGTCACACCAAGGTGCACCTGTCAGCTTCCGTCTCTGAATGAACACAGCTTCGTGTATTTTTCCCTGCACCTGCAGCTCTGATGTACGCCAGCATCTTTGGGAACGTGTCAGCTATCATCCAGCGGCTTTACTCAGGAACAGCCCGCTACCACACCCAGATGCTCCGAGTCCGAGAGTTCATCCGCTTCCACCAGATCCCTAATCCTCTCCGGCAGAGGCTGGAGGAGTACTTTCAGCATGCCTGGTCCTACACCAACGGCATTGACATGAATGCGGTGAGTGGCACCTGAACGTCAGTCTGGCTGCTTTTAGAGAGTAAGATTGTTGCGCTTTATGTTTTAGTCATAACTGTCCTTACGGGTGGATTCGGGCTGTCTGCAAGGGAAAATGGGCAAATCTGTACAGGGTGGCCTACAGGATATACCAATGTCGTAGACAACTCAGTGATATGTTCATGCATACATTTTTCTATGGACCTACACTCGTATGGGTCCACCCCTATACTGATACATTTGACTAAGGCATTATAGCACAGGCAAAAAGAAGAAAACCATTGTGTAGCTGTGTTGTACATTAATGGTTAGACTAGAACCACTAGAGATAAAAGAAAAAGAATGTGGGCATCGTACATGTTTGATAAAGCTTTTTTTGTTGTACTTGTAAGTTGACTTATATAATGTGTTTCATGTTGGAGTGCTTCTAGTTTTGGTGAATCAGAGAATCCTTTTTTTAGTGCAGGAGCTGGATTCAGAGCAACAAAGAAGTCAAACCACATTCTCTCCAGAACCACTCAAACTGTAACTATTTTGATTAGAGCTAACGCAGTATTGAACTTGTGATAATCGCGTTTTTGTTGGGCTTTTCTGTGTAACTAAAGCAAAAATACCATGCTAACAAAAACACACTAAACTGGTTAAAAATGCTGAACAACTGGCTTAAATACAAATGTATGTATACATACATACACATATATATATATATATATATATATATATATATATATATAAATAAATATAGTAATTTCAGGGTCATGCCTATTTTGTGTCCCCGTCCCCTCGTCTTGTATTCAGAGACAGCTTTACTACACAGGCTCTCAATGTGACGAACCATTTCCCAGGATGCAGTTTGTTCTTCCAAAATGCCAGTCACATCACACTTTAATCAGCTGCTCATGGCTCTGTGAAGCATCATGCTGGAGCAAAAAGAATCTGCGGAAATGCAAACATTTCATGGGGTTCATTTCAGTGCAATAGGGAAGCTGGTCGACATGAGAGAAGAAATTTGCACAGCATGGCATCAGCATGACATGATGTTTACTAGGATGATTATTCTGATTGTGCGAAGTAGGCCTTGTCTCTTTCTCTAAGTGACTGACTCAGTCAGTCCTGACCTCCTTCAGTCATGAAGATGGGAGAGAATAATAAAGCAGCTCTGATGAGAGGCTGATAGTGTTATTTTATGAGTGAAAGGAGAAGCAGCTTCTTCATTCTGCACAGTGCTATGACATTGCTGTTAAAACTTGTGCTAAATTTTAGTAAAGGTAAAAAAGCAGAGTTGTTTAGGTTTCAGCTTGTGTCTTGGCTGAGTTCAACACAAAGTCTGTTTTAAGGCCCTTCTTTAAACCGCACCTGCCATTAAACTTTCAGCAGACGATTGTTTTGTCCTTTCTTGTCCATTTTTCTTGCTTGCCAAAAGCTGAGGGACTCACTTTAGCTGAAAGTCAGTCGTACCTGTGCTGTTTTTCTGTGTGAAAGGAGAAAACGGTCAAACAAATACAATGCGAAAAAGGCCAAAAAAGGAAATGACATGAATGCTCCAGTGAAGCACACTGACGATATTTCTGTTTCAGCAGATATTTGTTCATCCAGTACATCAGAAACCTGCAGTTCCCCTTCTAAAACGTATAGATACTGAAAGTACTGCTTAGTTATTAAGAGTACTACACTTACAGTAGATCAGTTTTTAGTCATTTTGAATTTGGATTAGGAACTAAATGGCTGTTTATATAACCTGATGTTTTAGTCACAATTGCCCTTATGAGTGGATGCAGTGAAAAATGGGTAATCTGTTCGGGCTCACAGGAAATATCAAGGTTTTAGACCACATGGTGAACCCGTAGAGCAGTGGTGTAAAGTACTTGAATAAATTTTGTTACTTTACTTAAATCTTTTTTTGGCTACTTTGTACTTGTACTGAGTTTCAAAAAATATAAGCAACTTTTAATCTCTACTCAACTACATTTTTGATGGGTTCAAATTCTGAAGAAACTTTTAAACAAAGCAGTTGACAGTGACTCTGATCCATTCCTGGCTCTGTTGAGTTACAGAGCATCGCTTCTTCAGTGTGGTCTGTCACCAGCGGAATTATTGATAAGGAAAAAGCTTAGAACCACCTTACTGAGTCATCCTAGCAACAAATGGAGACCAGGAAATGCTGCAAAGACTGAATATAAGCTTACAACAGCAGAAAATGAGACAAAAGTCATTCGATGACAGGAGAACGAAAAGTCTACCCCCACTGACAACCAACAACACTGTGAGAGTTGAGGATACTGCTGGTTGGAGCAACCGTGCTACAGGAAAAAAAATCTATGCTAACTTGTTAAAATTGTTGCTGTTAATTGTTGTTTATGTGGTAAAAAGAGAAGTTATTAGAATGATTTGAGTACAGCGATCTGGCAAAGACTGTTATTGTAGGTGTTAAACAGAATGATAATTTGATGTAGTAATTGAATAATGGGATCGTTTTCATTATTGCATTACGCCTCAGAAAAAGGCGGATGTTGTGATTGTAAGTTGTGAAATATGTTCACCACTAGGTGGGAATAGCAGTTGGTTGTGAGGTTGTACCGGAATGATTGATGTTGAAAGAAGAAGAAATGTGCATGAATAAAGAAGAAGTTTTAACTACTACACATGGCTTGATTATTTCAAACACGAACATGAATGGACACTTACCTTGACTAATCACATTTAAATGTAATGAGTAACAGTACAGATGTAGTGAAGTAGAGTACAAATATTCAATCAAAAATATAGTCGATTAGAGAGTAAAAGTTGCTTATAGTTTTGAAACTCAGAACAAGGAGCTAAAAAAAACTTAAGTAAAATAACGCAGTCCATTTACTGAAGTACTTTACACCACTGCCGTAGAGTGAAAAATGTTCATTCAATGTGCATGCTGCAGGTGACAGGTTGTAGTGAACAACATCTAGAGTAGGTAGAGGTGAAGGAGGTGAGACACAGACATGTGGAACGGATCTTACCTGTTGATGCTGTTCAAGTGGTTAGTGCATGTTCCATTTGTTGTGCACTCCTTGTGTGCAGCATGCCTGGTAGAAATGAGGTAATTAGACCATCACAGTGTACAGTGTACGGGCACTTAAGTCTCACCTGTACCCCATGTGTGCAGCATTAGCCTGTGGTCAGTAAGGAGCCAGAACGTCCAGCTTACTAATGACTAGAGTGTGGCGTAAGGACACTGTACGACAGCCTCACGCGTACATCATAAGTACGTTGTTGGAGACATTTTTGAAAAAAATACATCAGTCTTACTCCCTCACCAATTAGTCCTAGACCAACAACAATGATCTTCCACTTTTGTCATGAACACCTATTATTAATACCAGAAAGCACTGTTGCACTCGTTACTTCCAAACTGCAGTCCTAGAGATGTCTAGTTTTTATTGTTCTAAATCATGGATTGTCAAACTCCAGGCCTCGAGGGCCGGCCTGCTTCTGGTTTTCCAGAAACCCTGCTACATTGTATCTCATTTAAATTAGGGGAAATATGTTTAACAATTAATTAATTAACCCAAGCTTCCGTTGGTTTAGTCCATAAAGTTATGAGTGATCTGCTTTAAACATGAAAGGGAATGATGTTAAAAACAAATGTTTTACTTTAAAAGTACAACAATGCATTTTAACACTAAGAATATTTATTTAAACCATTGTTTGACAGCTAAACTTTCCTCTTTGTCTTTCCTCTTCTCCATCCCTTTTACTCACATCTCTTTTTTTTTTTGGCCACCTGCTCCCCTGTTCTCCCCAGGTGCTGAAGGGATTTCCTGAGTGTCTCCAGGCAGATATCTGCCTCCACCTGAACCGGACACTTTTGCAAAACTGCAAGGCTTTCAAAGGCTCTTCCAAAGGCTGTCTCCGGGCTTTGGCCATGAAGTTCAAGACAACTCATGCCCCGCCGGGTGACACGCTGGTCCACGCGGGAGATGTCCTTACAGCCCTGTATTTCATATCCAGAGGATCCATAGAGATATTAAGAGGCGACGTCGTGGTGGCTATCTTAGGTAAGGTTTCCTTTAGTACATCAAAGTTACAACTGAGTATGTGTTATAACTGACAGAAAAACAGAGGAGTCTCACGTCCACCTTTACATCATCCATTGTGGATTTACTAAAATAGATTCATTCATTAATTTATTTATTCAAATTGTTGTACATCAGGGGCAGACCAAAATGTAGAAAACATTCTGGGCGTGTCACAAGCTCCCTCCTTTGTTTCGCTCTGTAACTGGGAAGGGAGGGGGGTGTTTTCCACGTCCACAACTCAGAGGTGAATTCCTAATGAACTACTGCCGCTTTGCAGAAAATATTAATTCATTCATTTTCCAAACCGCTTTTCCCTTTCTGGGTCACGGGGTTGCCGGAGCCTAACCCGGCTACTCATGGGCGAAGGCAGGGGACACCCCTGGACTGGTCGCCAGTCTGTCGCAGGGGCCACAATCACACACCCATGCACACTCACATTCACACCTACGGACAATTTAGAGTAACCAATTAACCTGTGAAGCATGTTTTTGGACGGTGGGAGGAAGCCGGAGAAAACCCACGCATGCACGGGGAGAACATGCAAACTCCACACAGAAAGGTCCCCCATTGGTGACACTTTTTTTCAAGTTCCCCCAGCCAGGACTTGAACCGGGGACCTTCTTGATGTGAGGCAAGAGCGCTAACCACTGCGCCACCGTGCAGAAAATATGTCCTAGGGAAAAAAAAACATTTGATTTTGGCTAAAAATTGCAAAATCATAAGTAAAAGACCACTGGGAACACTTCCAAATCTCGATCCCAAACTTTACTTTGCTTCAGAAATTCCCTTTTTTATGTTATTCCCAACAAAAGCACCAAACCACCAGCTCAGCTCTCTCTATAGAGCATTTTATTTATTACTCGTAGAACACAAATTGCAGTTATTTTTCTTGTAGTTGTGGAGATTTTACCTTTTTGGCAGAGTAAATGGGAAGCAAATTGGCTTTGTTACTTTAACAGTACGATTCAAACAGCACAATGGAGTGAAAAAGCAGAGTAGCAGAAGTGGAACAGACGTGCTGTGTAATTGTTGTGAGCATCCAACTGGGAAGCATGCTGGAGGCTCATGTGAGCTTGGAACTGTTTCTCTGCAGATGAAGTTTCAGAGAAATACAGAGAGATTTTTCAGCATTGTGCAGCAGCATCATGGAGAAATCTAATGGTTTTAAGATGATTTTTACAGCAGAACAAGATCACCAAGTCCCCTCCCTGTGTCATGAAACTGTTTCAAAGTCAAGAAGACCTAATAGATTGTTTTCCTTTTTTTAGAGTTTGGAAGGAATATGGTTGGTAAAATTACTGTTAATAGGATCATTTGTGGTAAGAAAACAATAACACAAAGGACAATAACGTTTATACAGCACGACCAGCTCTTCTCCTCTTTAGTTTGAAGAACTAATGTTTCATTTGGTCTTTGTTGCACTCGTAACTCCTCTTCTCTTCAGTTTGTGTCCAGTTGCTGGTTTATCCATTGACTGTATGTATGAGAGAACTGGACTTAGAGACTCCCTCCCTCTTTGTGTTCCAAACAGGAAGTACCTAATGATTCTGGATAATCCTAATTTTTTTCAAAATATATTTTCTGTTGTGAAATGTGTTCAGGATATGAACAAGCCAATCAGATTCTTCAATAAAAGTAGGTGGTCTCATGTCAAACGTTTGAAATGTTTTTTGAAAAATTTTGTGTCACCTTTTTTCAAGTGGTAGGGGAGTGGACTTCCAACAAGCTCACTCCTAATTGGTGAGAGTGGTTCCAATAGAAATGCTGACTCAGCCCAACCCAGACCAATCGCTGCTTACTGATGTCACCTGGCTCCAACTTGGTAGTGTCCATATCACTAAAAAATGGCAACTAAATTGACATTGTTTCGTTAAAGCTAAAAGTAACCTGTTTTCTATGGGTGACGTCACACTGACTCTTTCCAGTCCTCCTATACAGTCAGTGAGTTCATGAGAAACAGAAAAGCGAGCAAACTGTAGCGTGTGTGGGGGTTCTGCTGCTGCTCCTTGTTCTGTTGTCACAGACTGAAGCAGATCAGGTACATCTTCACTCTTTCTGCTGTTTTATCGACACTAACTTAGTTTGTTGCTCTAAGACTCGAATTAGCAGCCTCTGTGCATGAATGCAAGCAATCACCATACACACAGTTATTAGTGTTAGTTTAGTGTGTTCTGCTAAGGAGACAACTCAAGCAGACTTACGATGCTGTAAGAGGAGCTGTTTGGGTTGAATCAGGGTAAATCACTTGGTGAAGAGCTAGAATATAGAGAAAAATCTGACAGAGAACCCTGGAGGAACATTGGTTTACAAGACTTTAAATGATTTACTTTAAGATTCTACAAATGAACATCTGAAGGCTTTTTTGAAAATAAAAAACATGCAAATATTTCTGTTTTGGAGCAAGATCAATCTTAATGAAACTTAATAAAGCACATTTTCAAGTCTTTTAAAAGTTATTATTAGCACTTTTCATAAACTTTGATTTTTAATCAGTTCTTGACTACTCCTTTCCAACTTTTATGTTGAATTAGCTCTATGAAGATACTGTCATCTTGTGGTGGGATTGGTGTGTTGCAGCAATTTCTCCTGAGGATGTCCATGTTGTGGCACAGAAATAACTTCATAGATAAACATAAAAGATAAACTACAATGAGAAATTTGTCAGCTAAAAAGGTTATAAGAAATGCAATTAAGTAAACTGTTGGGGCTGTGCCTTATGAGGTTAGTAAGTGCTCTGTCACCTACCAGGTTATGGTTTGATTACCTAAAGGTTAATGTGTTTGAACACGATGCTTAACGCCAAATATTTTTCAGTGACAAACTTTGTAAATGGCACTGAAGTAAAGAATTCACATCTTGACTTAATCTTTGATCTAAAGTATGGTTCAAGAGAGGAAGTCTGAATTTCCACCTGGATTCCGTAACTTTCAAAGTCACAAACAAATCAGACAATGGCCTCTAAATTTGAAAAATTAAACCTATATGGAAGTTTTGATGTTTTCAGCTTTAATGTGAAATAAGTAGTTTCACCTGGCTTTATTCAGCTCTAATACTGGTGGCAAACTTCATGTTTTTGTCGCTCTTTGTTGCCATTGACCCATCATGAAGCAGTTTGCTATTATCAGCCTGCTCTAAACCCGTCTGTCTTGCATGAGAACATGATGGGGAAATATATAAGCTGCGTAGTAAATCTTTTTAGGCAGGCATGTTGCTGAAAGCATTTCCAATAAAGTCCATCCTTTTTATCTAGAATTCATGTATTTCTTTGATGATCATTATTCTTCCCCCTTGCACCTTTTCCAGGGAAGAATGACATCTTTGGGGAGCCCATCAACCTCTACACTCGCCCAGGCAAATCCAACGCTGATGTCAGAGCTCTGACGTACTGCGACCTCCATAAAATCCTGCGGGAGGATGTTCTGGAGGTGCTGGACATGTATCCGGAATTTGCAGATCACTTCTGGAACAATCTGGAAATTACCTTCAACCTAAGAGATGTGAGTCCACGACCCAAATTATGGAGGTGTGGCACAGATTTACCAAACAGAAATGTCCACTGAATCCTAAACCAAACGTTATACCGCTGTTCCTTGCAGACCAACATGATTCCCGGCTCTCCCAGCAGTGACGATTCTACCTGTGGGGTCTTCAACAAACTACGAAGACGGAAGTTATCATTCCGCAGGCGAACAGAAAAGGGTGATTGATACCTTGTAGCCCTCTATTTTGATTATTTTATGTTCAACTTGGACGAGCAAATATTCCTGCACATCAATACTTGAACCTAAAGGGAGTGTGGGTTATTTTTTTTACTCTTCTGTAGATGATGCAGATGCTGGGGAAATAAAGAAGTCCCACAAGTCTAGGAGAAGACAGCGGGACACAGCAAACAATCAAAAGGACAGAGAGGAGGTGCCAAAAAAACAATGGGCAGGATTGCGGAGCTCCGTCTCTACACACTCAAGTGGTGATGAGGTATTTCCCCCTCTCTATTGTAGTACATTTACTTTCATTGTACGTCTAAAACCTGTCTAATTCTACGTTCACACCGGGTGTGGAAACATGTTCGAGTGACCACTTTCAATGAAAATGTAAACACTCGTATATGCGCATTTCAGGCTTCTGTGTTCCAAACTATCGTGTTCGTGCATCACCACACAAGTTTTTAACGACCATTTTTGGACTCCATGAACAAAACGTGCATCCATTGAATGCATGTTAACAGTTAAACCAGGTCAAACATGGACCAGTCAGGAACTCCGATTTGGTACCGACGTATGGATGGCATCCCTTTTCATTCACAGAAGGGCCAACTGTTTGAAAATTGATTATTAAGGAGGAATTAATCATTGCAGTTTGTGTCCCGCTGGAATTATATGACACCAAGTATCAGAATAGAGCTGTGAAAGTGAAAACCTTTGCAAGATTTCCCCATCGCTTCCACATTTTGCACCAAGCCTCCTTCCACTGTAGGTGCATTAGTATCAGGCAGTGACAGTCCAGTGTGAACGCTATACTCAAAGTGCGTTCAAGAGCCCGTGTTGCACACGTTCCCGCTGCATAAAGAGCTTCAAACTAGTGAACTCTGTGTCTGCTCTGACAGGGGGAGAAGTCAGTCGTCAGCAGCCTTGCTCCACCTGCAATAATGGAGACTCCTAAAACTCTGGCTCCGCCCTTAAATTTCAACGAAAACACAGAAGGCGATAGAGACCACAAGACTGGAAACACTTGCAACGCGCTGTCAGGTATTCTATACACTGCCTGTTTCGAAAAACCTCCCCCACATAGTGTTTACGCAATAAGGTGACTGGACTCTCTGCCCCCCACCCACTCAGGTGCGTTGTCTGGGGTGTCCAACATCTTTAGCTTCTGGGGAGAAAGCCGAGGGGGTGGTCAGTACCAAGAAGTTCCCAGCTGTAGCCTGGTCTCCCCACCGCCAGCCAACACGCCCCTGCATAGTCTGAGCCGACACCAACGCAGCCAGCTGGACTCACAACTGGACCTGCTGCAGAAACAGCTCAACAGGTACCGTCAGCAGAAAGTCTGGCTACACATCTTTGTTTGTGTGCCACCATTTTGCTGATAAGGTCTTGGTTTGTTTCTATTTGCTGTGTTTCTTTCAAAAGACCTATTGCAGTTCATACTGAACTGATGGTTGTCGTACACATAACCCTTCACTGCAGAGGAAAAACAACTTTTTTTGTCCTTGTTGCCTTCGGCTGTGCATTGTTATGGTGTCAAGTGTTTTATGATTTTAGGCTGTTTTTTGCACCAGAGAAGGATGCTCAGACTTTTAATGCCTGTAGACTCTCCTGCTGAAGATGCATCAGCTGGCTGAAGCTGTCTGTGAAGAAATTTGGTTATAGGGGTGTGAGAAGTTCTGCAGCACATTAACAGATCTCACATTAAATGCAATTAAAATAGTTCCAAGTGTGTATCAGTCCACTAATCTACAGAGATTTCTCATCTGTAACTAAGTTTTAGAATATGTCTGTGCGGACAGTAGATTTCTCTGGTTTAATACAGATGAAACAAGTTCAGATTGTGTCAGGCATCTGCACTTCCTGTTTGTTTCTCATGTTTCACTGCAGTTAAAATAAAAGCTAAGTTGGGGTTTCTTTATACAAATCAATATTAGGCATTCAAAAGTGTTGCATCATGTACATTAAAGCACATTCACTAAAACACAACACACACATGTTTCCTTTTTGTAAACTTTAAAAATGAGTCCCGATTTGCTTTGAAAACTGCTGTTGTTGACATTTCTTAGTGTACAAATCAGAATTTTTGTTGAGAAACCTGTTCCTTTAACACACGGCAAAAAAAAATGATCATGTTTGATCATGTTGTGGTTTTGCAATCTCCACTGTCTGCAAACTCAAAACAAAAATCCAAATAGTAAATTCTCACCCTTTTGCCTTATGCTGACCTCCATAGTCTCGATACAGTCTGCCCGCGTTTAAAAATTTTTACTGTGCAGTTCATGTTAGATTATTTTTTCTTTTTTAGAATTTTGTTTTAGACTTTTAATCTTATGAAAACTCTAAAATATAAAAAAGAATATTGACAGAATAACTTACATGCAGACCATGAAAATCCTTTATGTGCAGGTTGGAGAGTCGCATGTCAGCAGACATTGGAGTCATCATGCAACTGCTGCAGAGACAGATGGCCCTGGTCCCCCCAGCATATAGTGCTGTGTCATCTCCACCTCAGGTAAAAACATGGTTTGCACATCAGCAAAGCAAAGAATATTTTGAAACTGACTTAGTGTTTTAAAAAATTTTTTAGACCAAATATTCAGAGGAGATGTTTTTTCTGCAGTTCTCACCGTTTCCTGGTCCCGGTCCAGGACAAGGTCAAGGGGAAAGAACAGCCCTACCTGTTACACCTCTGCAGACAGATGATTTGACCTCACTGTCACAGGTAACATTCACAGAGCCTGAAAATATATCCAGCAAAGGTTTACTACTAGAAACATGAAGTAAACCAAAGATAAATAATCATTTTCATACTCCATTTTACTCTTATTTGTTTGCTTTTTAAATGATTGTATTCACTTTTGTTGTTTTGTTGTGTTACTGCAGAATGATTAATATTTCACATTCATTCATGCTCAGGTTGCCATTTTATTGAAAATCATAGGAAAAGCAGTCTAAGTCGAGGCCTCGTAGAGGCATAATCTCTGCAGGGTGTACTGAGTCTTATTGGGAATCCTCCCAGTCTGACATGCCTGGAATAGCTTCTCAGGAAGGTATCCAGGAGGCATTCAAAAGTGTTACCAAGCCACCTTAACTAGGTTGTCTCGATGGTGAGTGGCTCTACTCTGAGCTCTTCACCCAGGATGTGCCCAGAACTACCTGTGGAGTAAACTCATTTCTGCTTTTGTCTGGGACTTTATCATTTTGATTATGAGCCAAAGCTCATGACTAGAAGTGCAGATACCATCAAAAATTGACCAATAAAATGAGAGCCTTGCCATTTGGCTCAGCTCCTTCTTTACTGAACTGAATCGATACAACAGCCACATTACTGTAGTCATTGCACCCATTGCATACAGCCATTGCATACAGTATCCTTGTCAATCTCCCGCCACCTCCTTCCCTCTACTTGGGGAAAGAGGTCGCCACAAATCTGGACAGGGCAAACCATCTTTTTCAAGTCGAGAACCATGGTCTTGATCTGTTAGGAAATTGTTAGGAATTAGTTATTATTTTAATATATTATGTGATTTCACAGTTGTATCAATTCCTCATTTATTAACTGTTAGTAAACGAGGAACATTTCCAACTAACCCTAATTCTAACCCTAACCTTACTTTATAAATCTTAACAAACAGTTAAATGCTGTTTAACAAGTCATTTTTATCTTAATAACTAACAGTTTAAAGATGATTTGACAACCAGCTAAAACGGATAGTCATAATAAAGTGTTACCGCATTTCCTACTTTTGGTGAACACCACTGAGTTTGTGAATTGCTTCCTTGAAAGGCACCAGAGACCTTACAGTCACAGCCTCAATAAGAAATGTTAACAATATAGGTGGTAAACATGTTTCACTCTTAAACCTCCCTCTTTACCAAATTAAAGCTCTCCTGAACATGGGAGTTAAACCCCTTTTGGCAATGGGCTTAACCAGACATGCTCAACAAATGCTCCAATAAGTTTGGCAAAGTATGTCCAGTTGTCAGGTAAATTGTCCTAAATATTAAAGAAAAACTCAGTAAAAGTCCACACAAACAATCAAGTTTTCTTATGCATAAGGGAGGGACAAGGGATAAGGGATGCCACCATCCTTTCTCTCAAAGCACTGTTCCTCTCCTACTTCCATTTATTGAAAATTCAAGTGGGAGGTTACAACATTCAAACAAAGAAACAGAGTTGAAAAGTACATCAAGGGTGTCATAAAATCAACCTTTTGGGGAATGTTTTCAGTTCCAACAGCACTCTTCCTTATCTGCTAAGGACAGTGTCGTAAAACCCCCTCATCCTGGTTTGAGGAAGGAAGCAGGCAATAAAACACAGAACAACTATTGTCAATTCCAAATCACCACTAGGTGGTGATTGGTTAAAAGCTCTAGTCCTCTCTTCACAGAGTGTGCAAGACACATAACAGAAAGTTAGATGACACAACCGCAACCCTGCTGGGGTGTTTTGAAGCCAGGTGCACTGATGGACACCCATGTGCTCAGAGATGGCGTTTGTTTTGGACAAACTGTGACTGGCACAAACTACCAAAAACAAAGCACTAGAAGGGGTCATGGAGACTGGTGCTTTGATCCTTCCCTTCCAGGTATTGCTGTCAGAACCAAAGTGAGTGCTGAGCCTCCTAAGAGAACAGAGTACTCAGTAAAAGCACTTTATAGTTTTTTTGTTTCTCTTCAAGAGACTCCAAGAAGGAAGGTAACATTACTGCTGTTTGGCCTGGCACAAACTCATTGAGGTGACTTTTTTATGTTTTGAATTAGGCCACTGAGGCATCAACCCTTGACTGATGCCCAAACCTTATTTAAGTCACAAATACATTGAAAGAAATGTGTTAAAAATGTTACAGCCATTAGTTGCATTGCATGAAATTATGGCTTGTATGAGTATGAATTAGAATCAATAACCCCTGACAAAGCTATGTTTTCTTACAGATCTTGAATTCCCAGGATTTTGAAGAATTCCCTCTAAAGCCATTGGATTGTGCACAGACACAGGACTCTGTGATCACATGCAGCCAGGACCAACCCGGGACCTCTGGTTTGCAGAGCCTGCGCCATGATCTAGAGATGGAGCTGGGACTGGGTGCCCGGGCTGTCATTGTATCAGGGCCAAGGGTAGATCCAAGTTCAGATTTAGGTTTAGAATTTGAATATGGGGCAGAAGAAGAATCAAGTTTAGGAGCTGGATTAGACTTTGCTTCAGGAGTTGGGCCATCTGCTGAGGCTGACTTGACACCTGCAGATCCTGAATTTCAAAGAAGAGGGTCACTCCAAGAAGCACAGATGCTCTTGGATTCAAGGACATCAGAGGAACACAGCTCTGACCCAGGGGGGAGCTAAGAAAGAGTTGGCAAGAATGGGTAAAAGTAGGGTAAGAGGAGTATATGTGAGAGGTTCTGTCTATTTTCTACTCTCCAAGAGACACCTTGAAGAGCAGGAGACACCTACTGTATCTATCTTTGGCCGCAAGGGGAACTGAGCGACTACATCTTTATTGCATTGGACAAAAGTTTGACAAAGGATCTCTCCTCCCTTTTTCCCTCTTTCTTGATGTCTCTCTCTTGCTTCATCTGGAGCTTTTTGACCTCCACAGCAGTTCAACCTTTAACCAAAACTACAAGCAGAGCAAAAAGGAGTTCCTCAACTTAGTTTACCCAAACCAGACTTGTCAGAGCTGCGACATTCTGTCACACTCACATAGACATACCCATAGAACTATCCCTTTACTGTTTGGATGACCAGAGAGAACACACAAAGACAACATTGGTCTAAAAACTAACAAATTAAGTAGCCTTTGAAGTCTTGCACTGAAAACCTTGATTTGCTGACTCTTTATGTCAACAGTGCTTCCAATAAACTCTCAGACTGATTGCTATATTGTAGTGTTAGCTGGCCTAACAGGAATCCTGCTGTTCCCATTCTTTCATTGGTTGTCCTGCCCTCCCCAAGAGGCAGGCCTAAGGCTACGTTCACCCAAGAGCACACTGGATTGGCTGGGCTGCACCTCAGGGGCTGGAAAGTGAGGGTTAAAAGCCATGAACTTACATGATGAACATATCAGCTGCCCTATCATGGAGAGCTTTCATCTTTGTCTGTGAGCTGAGTTAATGACACAAAGAAACATTGATCAGAGAGGCTAATAGGTAAACTGGCAAACTTACGAGTTTTCCATGAGTGTTGCACCAGAAAAGTTATGTATGTTCTTTGTAAAGCAAGATGCCCCAACTGAGCCAACCACATGAGCTGGGAGGTTTCGAATGGATGGATAGATCCCTTGCTCATTAGTCTCTGTCTAATGCAATTAGCAGAGGTTTCTAACATCCAGCCAAAGCTCAAGCATGCTGTGATTTTAAGTTGTGTTCAATTTCCTACCTCAGATTTCCTTGGTTTCTTTTTTCCACCCAAGCATGAATTCAGAGTCATTATACCTTTTGCTTAAGCGCTTGTCTTGTGTAAATGTAAAAGTTTGCCAGTTTACAATGACCAGCCGAATGCGCCATTAGTCTATGTACAGTACAATATGCAAACACTGGCTAGAAGAAATGAATGAATGACTGCTTCAGTTTCATGGTTGAGACAAATTCAGGTCTGATGCTTTTCATATGTGTTTGTCCCTGTTTTGCCCATTGAACTGGGCATCTTGAACAGTTTTGTCTACAGAAAGAGGATGATGACTGGATTCTGTAGGTTTACTTTACCCCAGAAGGAGGGATGTGAATTTAGTATTTGGAGAGGCACCTTGTGTGAATCTTGGCAGCTCAAACTCTTTAGATTGCTGTCTATAACCGAGAACAGCCATTGTAAAGGGAGAAGAAACCTTGGTGAAAGAGCTTGCTTAAGCCTCTGACTTGTCTGATAATGTCCTTTTTCGAGAATTTTTGTCAAAGAATATAAAGAAGCTAATGCACAGATGGTAATTACTTCACCATGCCAGCACCATACCCAGTTGATCTAACAGGGAAAAAATGTTTGTACTAGAAAAAGAAATTGGCTTGCAAGGAACATTCTGCTTAGTCCAAAAGTAAAGAGAAAGCAAATAATCAAAAGGTAAGTTGACAAGAGGAACCTGGCTGTAAACAAAATGGTGCCTGACATCATTGTCTGGAAGCGGAAATTATTCAACTTACCCTAACCAGAACTGTGATTCTAACCCTAACCTTAACCCAAAAGTATTTTGAGTTTTGGAGAAACTTGTATTAAAGTTTAAATCAGAAAAAAAAACAAAAAAACGTTACGGTTAGCATCGCCAGTTAAAGTAAAGTTTTTTTCAAGTGATATAGGGGTACTTGTGGGTCTGGTCGAAGACTTCCGGTTCTGGTTGGGTTAAACGATAACCTTAAATTGGTGGACTCCACAAAGTAGGATTACAGATGTTTTAAGGCTGTAAAACTCCTTGTTATACACTTTATACACTTTCCTAAGACAGACATGAACATTTTCACACTTTTCTCTCAAAAAGTATAGAGAAAATGTATATCAGTTTAATAATGTGCTGATTAAAAAGAAAAGTATGTAACATTGAACATTGCAGTAGAAAATTCGCAAAACAGCGAGACCGTGAAAAGTGAACCGCGATAAAACGAGAAAACAACTCTACAGGATCCGACATTGTCTGGAGCTGAAAATGACTGTCCCCAAAAGGCTTTGAAGGCTGCACATGTGAAATTCTAAATTTGTTTATATCATTGTGTCTGATTCTCTGAAGAACTAAAGAAGGTTTTTGTATGCTCTCCAACTTTATTTAGCTCTCGAAGTTGATATTGATAAACTTAGAATTGTCTCTAGATTAAAAGAACACTGCACAGGTTTAGAAGGTGAATGAATTCATAACTTTACACCACATAATGTCTGACGATTTTCTTTTCTTTACTGGCCTTCTCACGCAGATTAATACCCACCCATCCCCCCAAAAAATATCAGGAATCTGGATTTTTCTTTCTTAAGGAAGGCTTGTCAGCTGGCATGGTGAAGTGCTGCAGGAGTTTGGAAGTAATCCAGATACCTCAGAATTGACAAACAGTTGAGAAAGTACCGGAGCAGGTGCAATGATATCATTTTAAAAAGGAGTTGAAGAGGCATAACTCTAGAGAAGGTTTTATTTAAATAACTGACATGCTTAAAATATTATTTATTCTTTCTGCTGCATTTTGGAGGTTCAAGATGAAGGAAAATAAACTCCAGCAAATTTCACAAATTGTCTTCCCTGATACAAAATTCAACTGACCTTCCCCGATGAGACGCTGATGAGTTGCATTGTCTGATAAAGTAAAGTTCTGGAGCAGTTCACTTGCATCCGCTTTTAGCACCTTATTTCTCTTAAGATGCGTACTTGTTTTATGAAGACTCAGGAATGTATTGATGATTTCATGGGGTTCATTTTCCTTCATCTTCAGCTCAATGAAATAATCAGAACCAATCTTAAGAGAATTACCCTTTATGATGAAATGTAAAGACTGTATTTTGTTGTTTTTGGGTCAATGCTGTTAATTTATTATGGTACACTTATTTCATTTTTTCTTAGCCTGTAGCTAAAATTATTTATGTTTTGTTGATGCTTTGGTTCATGCGAAGCTTGACAGTTAAAGGAAGGGTCTGTGTGTAAACCCTCTCCTCTTTGTGTTGCATTGTTCGTTTTTTTCTGTTTACCCTTATGACACTGAAGCACACACACTCTGACCTTTAACATGTGTATTTAATATTTATTGGTGGATGTAATTGTGTCACATTTGTTATTTTCTGCACATTTGGAATATTGTCCCTAAATGTCTGTCTCAGTCACATCCCATAATTTTTGTTAGTGCCTGGGCAGAGGTGGGACGCTGTGGCTGCGTGTGTGCTGCTGCTGTCACTCCCTGCAAAGGTGCAAACCAAAGCAAGCGAAGGCTGACACAAATCATCACAGGTCACTTCTTTTTTTATCAAGCACTTCATTCAACTTCATTTTCTTCATAGACTCAGCAGATCTCATCTCAGGGGACCCTCCACGGCCCATTGTCTAACACTATAAAACAACAATCTAGTTCTTTTTATTCATATTAACTCCACTCGTATAAAACAAAAAAAAAAACCTAATGAATTTTAAATTACATTAGGTAAATCACTTTCTTGCATACAGAAAAGATAGTTGACAACCATTGACTATATAAGAGAACTGAACTGAGTGACTGTGACCCGTAGAAAATGGCTTACTTTCGGCTCCAGTGAAATAAAGTCAATTCAGTTGGCCTTTTTTCGTGATATGGACACCATAATATTAGGATCAGATGACTTCAGTGGGCAGGGATTGGTCCAAATTGGTCTGAGTCAGCACTTCTATGTCAGCCACTGTCAGCAATGGCACACCCCTAACATTTAATAGTGGGTTTCCGTATTCTCTGCATTAAAGGGCACATCGGATTATAAGGTGCACCATCAATGAATGGTCTCTTTTTTTTAACTTACAATATGTCATATATAAGATGCACTGAATTATAAGTGGGGCTGCACGGTGGCGCAGTGGTTAGCGCTCCTGCCTCACAGCAAGAAGGTTCCCGGTTCAAGTCCTGGCTCGGGGACCTTTCTGTGTGGAGTTTGCATGTTCTCCCCGTGCATGCGTGGGTTTTCTCCGGGTACTCCGGCTTCCTCCCACCGTCCAAAAACATGCTTCATAGGTTAATTGGTTAATCTACATTGTCCCTAGGTGTGAATGTGTGTGTGCATGGATGTGTGATTGTGGCCCCTGCGACAGACTGGCGACCAGTCCAGGGGTGTTCCCTGCCTTCGCCCATGAGTAGCCGGGTTAGGCTCCGGCAACCCCGTGACCCCGAAAGGGATAAAGCGGATTGGAAAATGAATGAATGAATGAATGAATTATAAGTAAGACAAAAGAGTCAGAGACAAGTTACTGGAATACACTCAAGCCCAACCTTGTTAGCAACACATACAAAAAAACTAGTCTAAAACCATTAAAGCAAATGTTGCGATTACTTCACCAAATCTTTGAGTAATAGCTGTTTATAACTCAATAGGAGTCTATGAGATTTTGGCTTTTTGGAGCCAGCAGGTACTTCCTGTTTGGAACCTGAGGAAGGAGGGGTCTCTTAGTCCAGTTTTCTTATACAGTCAATGGTGACAACTGATGAGTGACACTGTTTTAATAGAAGGAGACAGCAGAACCGTGATGAGTGGACAAATGTTTGAAAAGAGAAGATGGATCTACTGCAACAGAGACGTGTTTCCCAAATGTCTCGGCCTATAGCAGCATAACAAATGGCGTCTGGGCTCACAGGGTCAACACAGAACATCTACAGTGAAAGGTCGGGAAGGCGTCTGCTTGCTGAAGACTATTAAACAAGGAGGGACTTGATAGATGAAGGCTCTGCCTTCCATTTAAATTTTTTATGTTGCGGGAACTATGAGTCATCCTTTAATCTGATAGCAAAGAGATTATGCTGGAACAAATGTGGAATTGTGAGGTATTTAAGATAGGACGGATATTAGCTGTTCAAAGAAGAAGAAAAAAAATTCTGCTTTTGGTCTATTGGATGGTCAGTAAAAACAAGGTTAGATCATAAAAACAACATCTCCTGTAATAAGCTATAAAAACAGAATTTAAGTAAATACTGCATTAATTCAATCTTCATAGCAACAAATGTGTGAGTCATCTAACATGAGGTTTTCTTGTGGGCAGCACAGTGGTGCAATGGTTAGCACTCTCACCTCACAGTGAGAAGGTTCAAATCCCAGCAGGGTTCTATCTCTGGGAAGTTTGCATGTTCTCCTTGTGCATATGTGGTTTTCTCCGGTTTCCTCCTGCAGTCCAGAAACATGCTTCATGGGTTCATTGGTGTGCATGTGAATGTGTGGCCATGCAAAAAACAGACTAGTGACCTGTTCAGGTTGTACCCCACTTTCACCCAGCAGTAGCCGGGTTGGCTAAAGATTTCTACCATTAAAAAACTTTTTTTTTTTTTTTTTACAATCAGGTGAAAAATAGCAGTTTGAAGAGCTTGAGTCATGTGGATGTTGAAAGATGTGCTTTTAAAAATAGCACTTGTAATGGGAACCACAATGATACATTTGCATTGCTAAATTAAATTCTTTAGGTGTTTTAGTCCAAAATTAACCCTTTCACTTTGATCCAATTTTAGGGGAAAAAAATTAGCAGTCATTTAGGTCTTAAAAACAGGCTCCTTAGAAATACATCAAAAATTCTTGCTCCAATGGAAGTTTTTATTTATTTTTTTGCCTCTTGAGACCACATGTGTGGACATCACGTTTTGGGTTATAATACCACAGTAGTTAATTCTGTTTAACTGGGGCGATGTAACTACATGTGGAGAGGATTAGCTCAAATTTAACTGGGGTCTTAAAATGGTCTAACCAAGACTCTTATTTTAAGAAAAAATTCTAATCAAGACTTGTTTTTTCAAACTATAATTATTTCGCTCTTGAAATATTTTTTTTTAAAGATTAGTTTTTTTGCAAGACACAAAATAAGACATTTTTTCATGAAACGAGAGTCTTTTACTTTAAGATTTCGTTTTTCCAGTGTGTTTTCTAGTTAGCCTGCTGGTTTTGCCTAGCTGAATAAACACATATGGATGAGTATCATCTGCATAGTAAAAATGATGCCATACTGCCTAATAATACCTTTACTCAAATAAAATGAAAAGGAAGCAAAAAAAAAAGTGTTGAACCAAACACAGAACTTTGTGGTATGCCATGATGTAATGGTTTGTAAGTAAAGAAAGCATTGTTATGAAGATTCAGAAGTCGAATTGCCAAGAAGAGCAAACCAATACCAGGTAAAGGTCTCTGCATCAATACTATGATATTATGCGGCCTGCCTGGATCAATTAGGGCATTAATAAATAAAAGTATACACATTAAGAGTGAAATTTGAACCAGTGCTGCCTTTGCAAAGATCTGCTTTAAATCTTAACTGAAACTTTGTTAACAGGCTGTTATATGGATAGTCACACAGATGCTTTGCAGTGTGTTCCATCTAGAAATGCAAACCTGCAAAGGTGATTGGATATAGTGTAGTTCTACAACTCTAAAGTGATAAAGTCCAACTGCAGCAACCCACAAGCTTGTTTTAATTTGAAAAGCTATTGCTCAAGTCAGTCTGATAAAAATTCTCCATGGATGCAGTAACCACTAACCAAACAAAGACGTTGTTTTTCAAAGTTGTATATGGCGTGTGTTTTGTTGGCATTCACTAACTGTCACCTAGTGGCCTGAATTGAAGTTTTACATGCAGAACTATGACCTCAAAGCCAGAATGTTGTGGTGGTGGGGGGGCGGCTCTTTTTAAGAGCTTTTGTATGATAGTGGAAGCTTGTTCCGTCTCTAAGGATGTATGCATGGAGTCCGAAACGGAGAAGATCCAATGGAAGGAGAGAAAAACATGTTTGTGGACTGATAGATTTTTCAAAGTAAAAGAGCTCATCCTGTAATCACACACAGCTTTGAAGGCTCTTCCATTCAAGTTTTATTCTCAGCTAACCCTAATCCTCACCTGTACATACCAACATAACACTACTTGTAAAGGAATCCGGCTTCTTGGCACTATGCAGAAACTGAGAATTTACTCTTTGGCATGCTTTGAAAATGCAGAGAACTATAGAAAAAAACATGTAGTAAGATTTGCTATCATTTTTATCAAAAAAAATATCCTCATTTGAAAGTGGTAGAAATGGATGCGATAAAGGCGATAAGCTGAAAACAAGCTGAATAATTTTCATGTTGTGCACTTTTTTACTTGCATGCTGCACTGAAAATCATCCAGCAATATGAAGGTTTGATGTGAAAAGCAGCTTTATTTTTTCTCTCTTTTGCTATATGCTTGCAGACTGTGTGTAGAGTGAAACAATTCTTCCAGGTTTTGGGAGGAAAAAATATATATACTTCTTCCAGACCATGGGAAAAGAAGGTCTTTGAATAGCTGCAAACACAGTGATATTAGACAATATTAACCTGCATATTCATATATTTGGTTGAAAACCACTGTATCAGAAAGATGCGTGTGTGGCAGTCCTGGGATCAACGTTTCCCATACATACAGGCTTGATTCCTTTAAACCCTCCACTAATTTTGGATTGGGCAATTAAAAAAAAGTCAAAATTTTACTAAACATGACATATATGTGGGCACATTATAGGTCAACAACTTAATTTTGTTTCAACAAAAATGCAGAATCAAACCGATAAAGAATTGGCCCTAAAATGTTTTAAAAAGAACAAGGGATGCATTTAGAAGTCTGGAAGATTGTGTCTCCATCCAAATACTTCCGCTTCCAGGAGCTGATAACACATTTTGGAATGAAAGGAGAAAGAATTCGGACGGGAAAAAGGAACTTTGCAGTTTCTGATTTTGTGACTGCATTATCAATGGCTAAACTTTCTAAGTTTTCAAAAACCTGCTTTGAATAAACTTCTTTGAAACCAAACCGTATGGGATTTTTTTTTAAGCTGTCATTCTAGAAAATACAGTTTTAACTCCTCAACGCCTACATTTATTTCCAGCTATGAAAAAAAAGAAATCACTTGTGTTTTTGCTTTTAAGTAATGCTACATTTTAGCAATTTTTGAGCCAAAGTGGTTTGTTGCATATTTGGGGCAGCAGGCAATAAAGTGTTAAAGTGATTATAAAATATCTTTCAAACCGATCAATATAAATAATAACTTTATAACTTACCAAGTAATTTAAAAGCTTTTTTTAATTAAATGTTTTATTGCATTTTATTTCTATATGTTAACAAGTAATTTTGTAGCATGTTATAAGAACAATCATTTTTTACCGTTGATGTACCATGTTATATTTCAGTCATTTACATTTTTTCTTTCGTGCTTATGTTAGTAAGGATTTATGTAAGATATAACATATAGCTAAATTGGGGGTGGGCACTTTTACCTCTACCCACACTTTCTTTGAGCACTTTATTATTTTATGTATGTTTTGTCTCACTCTTTTATTTTGTCTTAAAATATATATCAAATCACAATCAAATCAAATAAGAAATGTTTAGATATAATTTACTAATGAAAGTGTTCAAAATTTGTGGTTTATTCTGGCATCTATACTAAGAATGCAACAATACCCGTTTTTTTGATTCGATTCAAACCATGATTTATGTTCATGATTTTGTTTCAGTTCAATTTATGTATTAGAAAACAACAACAAAAAACTGAAAATTCAGAAAAAATTACCCTTGTAACCAATGGTAAGCCACTTGCACAAGTGTCCATCAAATGTGGCATATACCAAGGAGACGCAGTGTCCCCACTGCTGTTCTGCATAGGTCTGAACCCCCTCCGCCAAATAATCAACAAGACTGGCTATAGACACTGACACAGGAATGGGGCAACCATCGATCACCTTCTCTACATGGTCATCAAGCTATTGCTAAGAGCGAGCGCGTCATTGACTCCCTGATCCACACCACCAGGATCTACAGTACTGACATTGGGATGTCATTCAGGCTTGAGAAATGCAGTCAGATGGTAACAAAGAGGCAAGGTAGTCCACACTGAAGGCGTCTCACTCCCAGAAGGAACAATAGCAGACATTGAGGACAGTTACAAGTACCTTAGAATTCCACAGGCAAATGGCAACCTGAAGCAGGCAACAAGGAAAGCCGCAACATCTAAATACCCCCAACGAGTAAGACAAGTTCTGAAAAGTCAGCTCAATGGCAAGAACAAGACCCGGGCAATAAACAGTTATGCACTGCCGGTCATCAGATACCCTGCTGGAATAATCAGATGGCCAAAGGAAGAGATACAGACCGACATGTTAAGACACTGAAGCTCCTCACCATACATGGAGGGTTCCATCCCAAATCCAGCACCCTGAGACTGTATGCTAGTCGCAAGGAAGGAGGCCGAGGACTAGTGAGCGTGGAAGCCACTATCCAGGATGAAACCTCCAAGATGCATGATAACATCAAGCTCAAGGCCCCAACTGAGATTGTGCTCAGTGTATGTCTCAGGCAATGGACAGCAGAGGATGCAGTGCTGGAGGACAGATCCTCATGAGAGGACAAGACCCGGAATGGGATTTATCACTGGACTATAACTGGAGTGGCTGATATCAAGAAGTTCTACCAATGGCTAGAAAGGGATGGCCTACAGGACAGCACAGAAGCTCTCATCCTAGCAGCTCAGGAACAAACCCTGAACACCAGAGCGATAGAGTCTCAGCTCTACCACATCAGACAAGATCCAAGGTGTAGGCTGTGCAAAGAGGCGCCTGAAACAATCCAGCACATAACTACAGGGTGTAAGATGCTGGCCGGGAAAGCATACATGGAGCGCCACAACCAAGTGGCTGGGATAGTGTACAGGAACATGTGGACAGAATATGGACTGGAAACCCCAAAGTCAAAATGGGAAACACCTCTGAAAGTGGTAGAAAAGCAAAGATCCTGTGGGAATTCCAGATACAAACGGACAGGATGGTAATGGCGAACCAACCAGACATTGTAGTGGTGGATAAAAAACAGAGGAAAGCTGCTGTGGTGGATGTGGCAGAACCAAGAGATGGTAACATGAGAAATTGGAGAAATACCAGGGACCCAGAGGAACTGGAGAAAGCTTGGAAGGTGAAAGTGACAGTAGTGCCTGTGGTAATTTACAAAATATACACATACAGAAGATCACAAAATTACATGACACTCCATACCACCAAACGGCTATGTCTGCAGCTCATCGCTCCCCCGGGGAATGGTTCTGATTTGGAGAGCACATTTCACACACTGAGATGTGTGACAGTTAATGGGACTAAAACATCCTTCATGCAAATTTGTTTGAGTAAAACAACACATTGTTGAACTTGCCAGGAGGTTGAAAGAAAAAAAAGTAAGAACACTTAAAAAAAATCTCAGAACTCTGACTTTGTTCTCAGAATTCTGACTTTTCTTTGAATTCTGATCTTAATCTCAGAATTCTCCTATTTTCCTCATAATTCTAACTTTAATCTCATAATTCTGACTTTAATCTCATAACTCTGACTTTAATCTCTGACTTCTGACTTAATTTCTCAGAATTCTGACTTTGATCTAAATTTTTTTTTAATGTTTCCTTAGAATTCTGACATTGATCTCAGAATTGTAACTATCAATCCCAAAATTCCGATTTTACTTACTTTAATCTCAGACTATGACTTTAATATCAGAATTCTGACTTTTATATCAGAATTCAGACATGTATCTCAGAATTCTGAACAATGGACACTTTTATTGTATTTCTACATAGCCCCAATCGTCTCCTGTAAAAACAATATGTTCATGGAATAATTTAGTCTTCAAACTCGAATGTTTTGCAATTCTGTTGCTCGAGATAGTTTTCACTTTCACCACTAGAGGTCACCAAACACCAAAATCTTTGATTTTTCTCTTTCATCTGCTGTATATTTGAATTGAATTCCATAACTACAAAAAATTGTCGTATGGAGCTAAAAATAATTCCACGAAACACGTTTTTGACAGTGGCTGTAGACATTAGAGCCAAAAAATGAACACAAAAAGTCAAAAATGCAGCTGCTTTTGCTCAGAATCCCCCTTTGTTAAGATAAGACATTAACACAAAGTTAGCTTTCCAACATTTTGATTAATTAGACGGGCAATCTGAGTAAGGCATCATATGTTTGTGTGTGACTGCGGGGACATTCCGCTGTCAGGGCGTCTTCCCCGGTTGTGGCCGTATCCTAACCTGTTCCTCCCGGTGATTGGACCGCCACCGTCCCGTAAAAGGAGTCAAACTTTTCCATTGTGCGCAGATACTGTCTGTCAAAACTGTATTTGACAAGGAAGGACCCTCCCGGGCTTCCGACGTCGTGGCTGGACGCTGGTGGGGTCAGTCATAGCTTGCCTTTAATGTGATTGGTCGAAATAGTGTGCAAGAGCTTTGATTAGACCAGAGAGCTTCCGGGGCGGGGATTAATTTTTATGACGCATTGAGTGCATTCTGAGGTGGGCGGACTGTGGATCTGTGGCTGCGACGCTTGGAGACTCCATAAAGTGTCAAAAAACAGACAACCAACAGTAAGTGGAGTTTAAATCGATACGGCCCGCTTTAGTCTGCATGGGTTTGGTGTTCGGCTCTTGTCTTGGGAGCAGAGTTTGTGGGCGGACAGCGGAAATGTCCGCAGCAGTGGAAAGACGGTGATTTTGGATGAGCGGTGTCGGCGTGCATCACGGTCACGGTGTATGGGTGGAGGTTGGTGCTGCTTTCGAGTGTTCCTCGGAAACTTTTACTTTCTGACTAAGGCGTGTCACAATGAGAAGAAACACCGAAAAACACGCTTGTTCACATTCACTCCATGATATTGAACGTACGTGGTTTTTATTAACCACTATCTTTCAGTGTTTACTTTTTACCTGATTCCGTTTTCTTCAAAACTTCTTAAAGTGAAACCGATTTTCCGAGTTTGTCAGAATCCGCATTTCTGAAGTTGCACGGTCACACTGCGAAGTTATGCAAGCCCTTTCTGCTAACGTGCCCGTGCTGCATCTGTGTTTTCATTTCCAGGCCGTGAAGCCTTTTCATTTACTATTGTTATAATAAACACACCCTTAAGCTGACTTTAACATGTTCAAATGATTTCCATAGTGTTAACAGACAGCCCCACACTCTGGTTTACGCAGCAGTTATCTTTGGCAGCTGCAGATGCCATGTGCAAACCAGAGGCAAATTCATATTTAAAGCATAAAGGCAGAGGCTGTCATTAGAGACGCGAAAACAAAGGGAACTGTTGCTATTTAAAGTTTTTTCTTTAATGCACATGTTTTCATGTTTTTTTCACCTTTTCTTTCATTTGGTAATTAAATAAAAGATCAAATATAACGTATTTTCTGAAAGTAAACCATTTAACTCAGGGAAATTCTGGTGTGTAAAACTGGATGTGAAACTAAAATTCTGCTTACATGCATAAAATAAATCTCAAAAACAGGGAAGTAGATTTTTTTTGGCTTTTATTTGAATGCTTTAATGGTACATTATGAACTTGGCATCAACTCAATCTTGACAGAACATCCCTGCCCCTCCGTCCCATCACCCATTGCTGAGAGCTCTCTGTTTACACACACACCTGCTAGCTTATGGCCCCTCACAACCCCTAACCTAACATTACATGTGCAAAAAAAAAAAAATGGAGAGCAGTATCAGAGCTATCCAGCCGTACAATTTTGAGCAGAAAAGGAAGGCATACACAGATCTATTTTGTCTACAAGTAGATGCATCAGAATGGAGCAGAGCAGGGAGTTTGTAGCAGCATATTCTCTACATCACACCTGCAGTTTTCTTTAAGTCTCATTTTTTTTGTCTGCTCCTGATTCTTAACGATTTGAATAAAGGACTCAGAAATGCAATTTTAATCTTAATTTTCTTTTATGTTGTTAGTCAGAAAAATGATACAAGAACATGTTAAAAATATCAAAAACACATTGTCATAGAAGTGGGTCTTTCAAGACCTTTGAAGTATAATGTGCACGTATTGACATTTTTTTTTTTTTCATTATTATGATCTCTAATTGATTCTCTGGACTTAGTCATTATTGTCTGCTCTGATACAACCCGTACATCTATTATTTACTGCTTATTCTGGGGTTGTAAAGGTCAGACCCTTTGTGCTACCCTTTTCAGCCTTTCTGTGAAGATGCAGTCAGTAAGCAGTGATTGGTCTGAATTGGCTGAGTCATTGTTTTTATGTCAGCCACCTTTGCTGATCAGTTTTTAGCTTGTTGGAATTCCACACCCCAACCATTTAGGAGAATCTACCATTAAAATGTTTTGAATGTTCGATAAGACCACCTACTTTTATTGAGGCATCTGATTGGTCAGTTTATAACTTGAATAACTTGCAATATAGTTAACAATATCATAAAAATAAATTGGGATTTTCAAGAACATGTTAAACAAAGATAGCAGAGCAAGGCCAAATCCAAATTCTTCTGTTCTCCCTACCCCTACATTTATACTAAATGGAGAATTATGGAAAAAAAGTGTCTCCGAATTCGGACGCCACTTCCACTCGATGATGTCACCAATCGCCGCCGGTCAGCAATGTTAGCGCAGAGCTTCCAGCACTCGACTATATATATAACAACAGTGGTTTTATAACTTTAAAAATGTCATGCTAAAACAAAAAGTCATTACTTACATTTAATGTAAACGTCTGTGCTTCAGACCTCACCCAGGTGAAGAAAAGCGCTTGTCCTCCGCAGCACAGCGCGATGCGGAACCCCTTTACAGTGGAGGGCTCTGTATCCCTCCGCTTGGAAGGCTAGCCCTTAAAATAAGTATTTCAGACACCCCTTCCACTACAAATGCCCCTACAAATGGAAGAGTAGGAAGAAGGGAAGAATTCAGATTCGGCCCAAGAATGATTATTCTGACAAATGTAATGTCTAAGTAATAGCTGTTGAATTCGTCATAGAAGTCTATGGGATTTTGGCTTCTTGGAACCAGCGGGTACTTCCTGTTTGGAATGCGAGAGGGGTGGGGTCACTTAGTCCTATTCTTTTATGCACAGATTGGGTGTAATCATGGAGCCTTCTACCATTTAGACATGTCTGTAATATGTTCCAAAAAAAGTGTCCATATTTCACTAAATATACAGTACGTTGAAGAAATGTTGGCTCCATTCTGACTGTCTACCTGTGAAGGTATCTTAATTCTTCTGCCTGTATCCATAGGCTTGATTGTTTGTTCACAGTCATGGGCAAAGGTGAGCATCGGACCATCGATTGACTGTTAAATCAAGGGCTTTGTCCTGACTCAGCTCTCTTCATCTCATTGGACTGACACAAACTCTGCATTACTGCATGGCAACACTGATCTGTCAGTCAGTCTAACACTCCGTTTGAATTACATCTTTTTGTGGTTGAGAACCGTGGAACTGGAGTTAAAGATGCAGGTTCTTATCCCAGCTGATCCACACTAAGCTGGAAACAGTTCTTATGAGATGTGGATTGTGACTGTGGCTTGAGGAAGCCAAAAAGAGCACATCATCTGAAAACAGCAGAAAACTTAATTCAGCTGTGCTTGTGTAAACAAAGGGCAACCCTGGTGATGCCCAACACTCACCGCACACAAGTCTGACTTGCTGCTAGCAATGTGACCTTGAATGGTCCCCAACAGTGGACTATAGCCTTGTTTCCACTGAGCAGTCTGGTACAGTCCAGTAAGGAGTGGTATGGTATGGTCCAGTTAATTCTGGCGAGCTTTCCCACTCAGTTAAGCCTCACTTCCGCTGAGCGGTTTGTTTTCACGGTACATTTGTGGTGTAGACCGTTAGTGTCATTGCGTCATTGTAGTGCAACAACTAGAAAAGCAACAACAATGAAGGTCACTCAGCAGCTTAACTTTTTTTTGCTTTACTTCTGGTATACTGCATATAACAGAAATATGATGTTGTTTGAAAGAAGATTGCTGGCAGCTAAGATGAATATCGCCGCAAAGAAATGTTAGTTTCAACTGTATTAGTGCATTCTATTGTCATTATCACTTTCTCCCAATCAACGGGTGGCTATAGTGGCTCTGCCCCAACCATTCCAGTCACTTTCACAAGAGGTACAGTTTGGTATTGTTTAATGAGTCAATTTTACAATGGAAACACTCAAAATACCGTATCTAATCGCTGAGTGGAGGCTTGATGGAGGCTTATGTGTCCCATCCCACAGCAACCCCCCCATATACTGGGGGACATGGTTAAATGTCTTCTCCAAGACTTCACATGTTGGATAAAAGTGCAAACTCTTCAATTCCTTTTAAGATTCTAATATGGACCAAGAGCTGGTCCAGTGTTCCACAGCCAGAATTGAACATCACTGCTTCTCTTCAAACTTTGGTTTAACTATCAACCACACTCTCTTCTCCAATAGTTTGATAACAATGTTTCCATGGAGACTGGGGAGTTGCTGTCCTCCTGCAACAACCTCTGCTGGTTCATACCCTAAAGGTGAAACCATGTGCTTAGTTGCTTCTCATCATGGTCTGCTGTCATTCTGTTTAGCTACATGCTGCCCATACCAAAACATCTCAAAATGACCGTCCCAATATTGGAAACTAAAGAAAATAAATATACTTTTACATAAATTATAGGTGCGTAACAATTCATTGTAACAACAAATTAATTTAATTGATTAAATTCATATCATAATTTATAGTAGTTGATATAATTATTAGTCAATATTAATTGATTTTGAACAATCCGAATTGGCCCGATTTACTGATCCAAAATGGATCCAGGACATGTGTAGCCAAAACTTCAACCAGTGTGACGGATGATGGATTGATCCGTTTTTGCTGCATCACGTGTGTTCTCTGCTGTGATGACGCCTCAATCCAAATGGTATTTTCCAATAATAATCGATTTATTTCACTTTCAAATAAATCGATTTTATAACAATTTATAATATATAACAAAATAGGTCGATCCGATTACCATCTTGCCTCAAACAGATTGATCTGGTTTGATCATAGGAATATAAATCAGTTAATTGATTAAGTTAATTGATCATTACACCCCTAGTTTTAGAATATGTTGTGATAACATAAAGGTTATTGTCATTTTTCATTACATCTTATTTTAAAATGTATTCCATCTTTGCTGCTAATATACATGCATAGTTAAATACCAGCTCTGTCTTCAGTTCATACTTTGTGTCTGAATTCAATGATATTGTGTTAGGAATTAACTATTAACAGATATCAGAACAAAATGAAGTGACTGCAGTGAGGATTGTCCCTCCGACTGCCCCCACCTCCTGTCTTGAGTCCAAGCCATTCAGATTACTTCCCAATCCTCCACCAACCAGATTACAGGCAAGAACTAAGAGGTAGGACTTATCTCAGGCCTTGAATTCATTATGGACCTGATCCAGATGCATCCTTAGCATAGTTCCTGATGCTTGATGATTTGCGAAAAGCCCACACAGGAACCAGGTTCTATGATGTTGGGTTATCTCTAGTGTCATTACAATTTAGTAACACTTCAGAACAGTTAAAGCCAACTCAACGGTTTCTTGTAATTCATATGAGTTCAGTTGGGCAAAACATGATTTGATCAAGTCTTATGCTCCAACTGAGCCCCTCCCAGCTGCATTGTCTTCACAAAAAACCACAAAAATGGCTTCTGAAAAGACAATGAAACTTGTTTATCGAACATTATGTTATGGTGAAATGATATTTCCGCCAGAGGCTTTTGATATGAAATATATCTGCAAATGTAAGTGGATAGTACTGCTTTAGTGACTGGTAAGCAGTAAGGCCACAGGAGACAGTTTTATGGCATTATTTTCCTGATGCTGGCTTGGGTTAAGTGTTGGCAGGAAGCAGCAAAGAAAAGTTTTTCCTCAGCCTTTTTAGAAAGCTGCCTTTTCGAGATGAACATCTGTTTCATTCAGTTGCTATTTTAGTCACAAGTTTTCAAATGCGCCACCAAAGCACTCAGCCGGGGTTTTTCCCTATGGTAACCAAAACCAAAAGGTGTTCTGTGCAGTTTGAAAGCAAAAGTGAACAAAGATTCTTTTCAACTGCTTCAAAACCTTGAAGATACATAAAGCTCAGTGGTTTCCTGAAGCAATCCAAGCTTGGCCTTTGCTAAACATTTGGTAAAATCACATGCCGTTTCCACATATGCAAAAACAACCATGGCTATCGAGGACAAATGAGGGACTTTAGCTTTAAGATGAATGTTTTTAAGAGGGTTTGATTGTTGCTAGAGGAATGGATGAGCATTTTGCGGCTTCCAGAAACCAGAAGGTAAAAGATTAACTAGTGTGTAAAGAGTTGGTGAGAGCTGTGCTGAAGCCAGGTCTGATTGAACATATTAAAAGGTTAAAGCTTTCTTTTGCATGGATCTGTGTTACAGTGTCTGCCTTGGGCCTTTAGCTTGCTTTAAATAGCGGATGTCTGCAGTGAAGTTGTTCTAAAAGAAATCATCTGCATGTGTTTTTAGAGATTTACTGCTTCTAATGGGACACATTTATTAAACTGCTTTCTTTTTGTGTTATAATTATAGGTCTTAAAGACTGATTTTAATGGGACTACAATAATCACAAGTGTTTAAAAGAATTGTCCATATGTGTGTTCACACGGGCATGTTTGCGCTGCATGTGATCCATCCCAAAGATTTTTTTCTTGCTTTTTTTGGCAGTTTGCAAGTTATTGCAGTATTGTCGCTTTGTTTGCATCAACTTTGATGTTGTGCTGTTGTACAATTTAAATAATTTAAAAAAAAAATGTGATCATCTGAGTCTGCAGTAAAGACTTTCAGTTTGTTTCTCACATTATTGCTGCCTTCCTTTAATTTGTTTGCAGTATATGTAAAATAAACAAAAGTATTCATTTTATGAAACAAATTACCTTATTTTCTGCACTTTAGAGCACACTGGATTATAAGGTGCACCAACAATGAATGGTCTATTTTAGAACTTGTGTCATATATATAAGTTGCGTGAAAGTATAAGGTGCATTAAGCGAGAAAAATGAGTCAAAGAGAAGTCCAAACGTCAGTCAGACTTTATTAAATGTTTTCGCAGTAATGCCACAACGTGTTTGTAACACACTACACATTAGTCACAGTAGCATATTCACAATATCTGTAACTCCCGACCTTGTTTCCAACACATAAAAACAACAGACTGATACCACTAATTCAAACGCTGCTGTGATTACGCTAACTCCCTACCTTAGTAACATGTAAAAAAAAAAAAAAAAAACACTGTCCCACATCGCTACACTTCAGTTGCCTTAGCACATTCACAAAAACACCCACCCTGTTTTCTGCAGATTTAATCCATTCCAAAGTCATTCAACTGTGCTATATATTGCAAAAATACAGTAACTGCAATAATTTCCATATTAGCACCTGTTAGAAATACAAAATTTTATGGTTTGGTCTGCTTTAATTTTGAGTTCATGCTTATATGTGAAGCAGTCCAAACCAAATGAATATATGTAAGTTATCAGTCCAAATCAAACAGATTCTGTGAGGCTGTCTATATTGCAAAGTAGCCAAAGCTGGACATGACCTTTGTTTGTGAGTCGTTTTTTTTTTTTTTTTTTTTTTTGGAATTTGATTGTTATAAATAAAAGGCAACATTTTTGATTAGGAAATATAAAGTACATAGAACGATTTCAAAAATGTACGAGAAAGATGCAGTTAAATACAGAAAGATTTACGAGACTTTAAATCTTGTAAGTTTACAAGAAAAAAAAATTGTAAATTTACGAGATTTTAAATTGTAAATTTAAAAATTTAATTTTTGGGAGCTGATTGTGAGTATGAGAGTACTCAGATACTCGTTACAGTCCAATAATAGCACAATGATAGAAAACATACACCCATTCTCTAATAATTAGATGTGAGTACAAATACCTTGACGAAGATGTCGAGGACACTGAGGAAGACGCCAAGATCGCGGGATGCTTCCTTCAGGTGCTAGTGCACTGCTTTTGTGTTTCCAGTGAAACATAAGTTTGTATCTGTCTGCTTTTTCAATGGTTGAGGAACGACTGTACCGCCTCCAAAACTTCCTGTTGTGCTTTGTGATACAAATGACTTTGTGGCTGGTGGTAATTATAATCATTTAAAATTACCAAAAAAAAAAACATTGACGCGCCGACAATACCAAATTAGCGTAGATGATTGTTTTATTGTCAATTAGCCGATGAGGTTTACTAATCGTTGACAGCCCAAAAATATGATCATTTCTGTTAATACTAGAAAGTTGATATATTTTTTTTAAAAATGTTTTTTTTTTAATGTAAAGCGCTTTGTGTTTCAATTGAAGGAAAGGCGCTGTACAAATAAATAAAGTTTGAGCAAATTATTTTCAAAATGTCTCCACATTAATATCTTTGTTTTTTAACTATTAAAAACTTGGACATGTTTTAATTAATTTCATTTATAGTCATTTTCTATTATTAAGTCATAATAAGGACAGGATTCAGATATGCTGCTGTAACACCAGAATCTCTTCATGTAAAGTGACTGACATCACTTCCTCCACACTGAATGAGGAGAGAGAAAATCAGAATCTGCTCTTCCTTGTAGGATTGTAGGACCACTGCCAAGTTTTTTTTAATCTACTGGCCAACTTGGCCAGTGTCTCAAAATTTCAATTTTGGCCCCTGTGTGTAGGTATTTTAATTATTTAAAATCCCACAAAAACAGAGTAACGTGCACTGCGAATTGTGCAGGAGGCCTGTTCCTTCTAAAACTGGAAATACCACCAACTTTTTTTTTATCACCTGAAGCAGTGCCACCAAGCATTCCCAATCACAACAAAGTGAAGACATTCACAGCAGCAACAGTCTAAACTACCAGAAATTCAGAGAATTTGCTTTTAGTTTCTAGCTTAGTCACAGAATGTTGACAAAACGTTTGTCAATTTAATGTTTGTCCTGTAAAACTTGAAAACATTAGAATTTATTTGTAGAATTAATGCTTTGTTTTTAAATGGAACTGATCAAGCAGTTTAGTGTTCTGTTTTATTTAGGTTCTCTTTTGAAACTTGAAAGCTTTTACTTTAATTTGCAGTTTAGTTTGTAATATTGATGACTTTTTTAGTTTTCTGGAAAAAAAAAACAAAAACTGTTGCATCATGTTCCTTCAGTGCATCTGTTATGTTTAAAATATGTCAGGAAATACATCTTTAAATCTAAACAACCTGCGGATATTTACACATTTCTTTAATGAGTCACAGAGTGTACAAATTTGACAGATGTAGTTATTTGGTTTATATTATGATATACAAGTTAATCATCTGATATGGGAAAAAAAAACAATATTGTGAAAAAAATAAATTCACTATCGCCCAGCCCAAAATTATAATCAAATCTATCTTTTCAGGTTTATCAAGCAAATAATTTCATTGTCACTTGTTTTGGCTTGCAACTGGATCGCTACATTTTTTATAAAAGGTTTTATTTCTAAAGTGTGTTTTGTTCTTTTTTGAAATGTTTCATTAAGTTTGTGTCTTTCTTTAGTCAGTTGAGTTGAGCAGGTCAAAGGTTTATGGGTAATCAGTGTACTCATATCAGTCGCCAGACTTTTGTGGTGTCCTGTTGAGTGTATCAACATGACACAGAAGCTTTGATTGTTTAAAATCAATAAGTCTAAAGATATGTCCAATGAAAACCAGGGCTTTTCACTTTTGACAAAAAAATATTGTAAGTTGTATGCCTAGAAGTGCATGCACAGGTTATATGACAAAAGTCTAACTTGAAAACTGCGATGGTACCCACTCACAGATGAGCCAAGTGAATGAGCCATGAGTGAGCTGGTTTGTGGGTGGGACTGTTGGCACAGTGCAACCACGCTCCGCCCTCTTCCCCTCTTTTTGCTGGGAGCTCTGTTTGTGCTCTCATATATAGCCCCAAGCTAGCATTAGCGATGCAAAAGTAATGGTAAGCGATATTGAATCAATCCAGATGTACAGTTTTGAGCTACAGACCAGATCAGACGAGGAAAATGAATGCAACAGTAGGGTGGAGAAGCGAAAGTGGTAAGAGAGTCTTTGGCACGCCCACTGAGTAGCTGCGTCATTAGCCCCGGGTTTTTCGAGCATCCTGTTTCTGATCCAAGGCAATTTGAATTAAGACATACTGAACTGGACCGAACTCTGTATCTACCGCTTGAAACTGCTTCCTGTTCTAGAATAGAATAAAATTTCTTAAATCCTAGAAAAGGGAAATTACTTTGTTACAATAGCTCTAATAAAACCAGCAGATAGATAATAAATTACACTAAAAATACACCTAAAAAATGAAAAACAATAATGATTGCCCAGTGTCTTTGACGTGTTGGAGAGTGTAATAGCTTACAGGAACAAAGATCCGTGAAAGTGTTCCTTCCTGCAGCGAGTTGTTGGTCTCTGACTGAAGGAGCTCCTCAGAGCAGCCAGGGTCTTATATGGTTTAGTTGAAACTTCAAATGTCTTTGAAAAAGCTTGCAGTTAGGTTGACCTGCTGAGATGATTTGAATTTATTGTAGGTTTTATGAATTCGTAAAGAAGGTTTATTTTAGTGAAATATTTACTTTTTCAGTGCTGTGTTGTTCCCACCCTCTGTTCTTCACACCGTCCTTCCTGGATGTTTTTCCTTGTAGTTTTGATTATAATAATGATAGTCATCAAAGGCAGGTGTGTTTAACTTGTGTAGAAGTGAAAAAAATGTATGACAGTGTTCCTTAAGGACCATGGTTGGGAAACTATTGAAAAAGTAGCTTTACTGAACTTTCTAGCTATGTATTACCATTTTAACTTATTTAAGAAGTTGAAATAAAAATTAAATATTTTATCATTCTCCTAAATTTACTTCACAGTTGAAGCATACGCCATCTTTCTTGTTAAAAATGCTGATGTATGCTTTTTGGCAGAATATGCCATTACATGCAAATAAAAGGAACACATTCATGATTTACAACCCAACTCCGTCTAAAGAATTATATTTTGCTTCTGATTTCAAGCCTCACCTGACTCTGCACAAACCAGCTTCACTCTCAGGATTAAATAAAAAGTGAAAGCTTCCTGTAAAATTTTTGCCAAAACATTTTCTTCATGTCGCTTAACAGAATTTGTGATTTAGGTTTTGTCTTTGTTTGCTCCTAATTTGTGCACCCCTTTAAATGATGGCTTCTTAAAACACTAATGATGTTTGGAAGGGTTAGGCTTGTTTGAAAGCAGATATGCAGGATGAACAAGTGAGAGCTGGGACACGAGGGGATTGGGTCACGCAGCTGGAACAGGTCCACGTGTGTGTTACGTGCACATAGGTTGCTTCAATGCATGTGTTTTGGAGAGTGAGACTGCGTGACAACAGGAGATTGAATGAATGAATGAAATGATGAAGGGATGGACGGTAGAGAGGAAGAAGGGAATGGTACAACGTGAACCAGCTCCTGTAATCCCTTCTCACAACAGTAGCAGCTGGACGTGTGTTTCAGAAAGCAGGCTTTACAGCTGCCAATCAAGCCGGCTGGGATTTATAATACAAGCTGAAGAGTTGGAAGATGTACAGACTGATGCAAAAGTGGATTTGATGTGGAGTTAAGCCTGTAAAAATATAAGATTTTTGCAAAGAAATAGGATATTTCCATTAACAATTAATTTAACTTATTAGTTGAGAAATCACACCTTCTTTTTAGTGCTATAAGGATCCGAGTGCGCATGTTAAAGTGTGAGCAAACTTCAAAATGAAATAAACTGATCTATAATCAGTCTTTGAAAATACCATTTGGATTGAGGCAAAGTAGGTTTTTTTTACTTTTTACAAAAATAACCAATTGTCATCACAGCAAACAACACACATGATGTGTGATGACAGCCAAAAATGATCAACCATCATCCATTTTCTTCCGCTCATAGGGGACTGGGTTTCGGGGGCAGCAGTCTAAGCAAAGATGCCCAGACTTCCCTCTCCCCAGCCACTTCCTCCAGCTCCTCTGGGGGCACTCTGAGGCATTCCCAGGCCAGCTAAGAGACGTAGTCTCTCCAGCATGTCCTGGGTCTTCCCCGGGGCCTCCGCCCAGTGGGACATGCCTGGAACACCTCTCCAGGGAGGCGTCCTGGAGGCATACGGACCAGATGCCCGAGCCACCTCAATTGGCTCCTCTCGATGTGGAGGAGCAGCGGCTCTACTACGAGTTCCTCCCAGGAAGTACCAGATTTACTCTGCCTGTCAGAACAGCTTGGGGTCCTTCGACTAATGATGACCTCACCCTACGGTAACACCACTTGGACAAACTGTGTAGCATTGAGATCTTCTCTGGCTCATTATATTGTTGTTTTCATTTTACGTTTCCTTTTGTAACCTAAAGTTGTTTTTACTCATAACTAATAATGGCATTTTTAATTTTAAGGTGTGTCTGACATAATTGTTGGTTGTGTCTGACATTATTAATTGTTACACCAAATGTAAACCGTACTTTAAAACATTAACGGAACATATCTGTTCCGTTAATGTATTAAAGGGAGACCCATTGGCAATATAAACTTATTTTTCCTATGCGAGTAAATGTATGACTGGATAAAGAGCAATATTTATTTCTGGTGTACAGTCTGGTTTAATTGGCCCAAATGTCAGTTTTACTTTTTTGTTATATCACAAAAAAACATTGTCATATTTATAACTATAATCAAAAGCAGTGGCCTACAGTCCTAAGCATTCATCAAATTCCACACTATGGAATTACAGAACCTCATCAGATTTAACAGTTATGATTGCAAAGTTTATATTTCCCTTTTAAAACATGTTGAAAGCATTAAAAAACAAATAATTCTTTGAAGTGAGGGTGAGGCTTTGATAAGTCCCTTGTGCAATGTAGTGGGAAATTTCCATGTACAAGTCATCCATGTTTCTCACAAATAACGGTAAGTTACGACTATCCTAGTTATTGTTATTGATTTGTTTGGGCCAATCACTATCTTACACGTCATCATGCCAACTTACAGCCAATCAAATAGTGTGACGTCATCATTAGTCGCAGGACTACGAGTTGTTTGACAGGCCGAGTAGATCTGGTACCTACACCGGCTATGCGAACAGAATTATCACCGGTTCTGTTCAACCATCATTACAGTCCAATATGTGGAAACACTTTGAATTTAGCAAAGACATGTGACCATAGAGTGTGCTCTAATAATGTTCCCTTTGGATCATTTTGATTTGCAAAAGCAACAGTGGGCTAAACTTTATGAAGCTAAAATGTTAATGAGTTTGACATTCATTCTTGTTTATTTGTTTGTTTGTACACATGTTTAATTTACACTTGATTATCTTGCAAGAAATACTAGGAATCTGGAAAACTTCACCTGCATTGTTCAGTACCAGGTATTCATCTCTGAAGTTAGGTCAGTGAAACGTATTGTTAAAAATGAACCAATATCCACAATTAATCTTATTGTTAACCACAAATTATGATATGAATCAAATCGTTGTTAAAATGAATCATTACACCCCCAGAATTGGATTTAGGAAATCTAAAATGTTTATTTACAGGATTCTTTATCAAGCTTAGAAATTAAAACTGCCAATTGTTGTCTATTTCTTTTTTGATCACTTTTCTTTTGTTGCTGCATTGCAATAAATCAAGCTGCTGCATGCACACAAGTCAAAACCTCTGTTATGTTGCAGCCCTTTATGAATGTGTGTCCACTACCAGTGTCTGTTGAGGGATTAGAGTCTGACCTCTGTTTGTGTGCGTGTATGTGTGTGTGTGAGCTACTTTGCATTCCATTGCGATGTGTAAAGCTTTACAACAATAGGGCAAAGAAATGGTGTGTGGGGGACATACAGGGCGTCCATTCAGCTCTTCTGCTGTGTTTGTGACAGGGTAGCAGGACATGATTGGGGCGTTGACGCAACTACCTGTCTGTGAGCCTGTCTGCCTACTCTCTAATGTGTACTCTAGTGGACTTGGTTAAGTGCTGAATTACAGAAATATCCTGTGTAATTTTATTACAAAGTTCTGAACACTGCCTCTTTTACCGAGCTCTCAATCAGACCCACTGTGAGATCCATCAGGACACAGACAGGCTGCAAATGGCCAATTGCCAAACTGGAGCTTTAACCAAAAACACACCGAAGGGCTGCCGCAAACCAACAAGCTGATTCAGATTTAAAAATTGTCAGGTTGAGCTTTTTAGCGTCCATAGAAACCCTGTGGTGTTGTTATGAGCTTACACCAGCTGCAGTGACCCAAGCAGTAAAAAAGCCGGTTCTCCATGTTAAGGTGCAACTTGTTTTCAGAACCAAGAACCATGCAAGCATTTGAAAAAGTAAGACCTAAAATGGACTTCACCTGAAAGGAATTTTTCACAATATTAGAATAGAGAATAATAAAAGAACAACAATCCCAAATACAGTAATTGTAAATGATCAAAAGAATGAGGACTTTAGAGTTTTTTGGTGAAAGCCACAACCAATAAAAACAGAAACCGTGGATGGGATCCTGTAAGGAATTTCCAGAGGTAAAACTAACCAGCTGGGATGATTCTGTGTGGAGTTTTTAAGAGTCCCACTCTCATCATCTTTTGATTTATTGTAAAAGCGTTCCCAGTTATCTTTTAAGTCTGATGTTGCCGTTTTAGGCAAAATAAAAAAAACGGTGTTGTTTTCTCAGACAGAGTTTCTGAAGAGTGGCTGGAGTTCATCAGAAATTTGCCTCTAAGTTCTAGATGAAACTGTTGGCACAGAACTAAACCTCTGCTCATTCGCCATTATCTCTTTGTTTACCCTTTCCCGCTAGCTAGCCCATTCTTCTTTGCAAAACAATTCAAGATGAGTCAGATTAGATGGAGCGCGTTTGTGAACAGCAGTTTGGGAAATCTTTTTATAGCCTAACCCTGCTTTAAATTTTAACTTTAACTTTCTCCCTGACCTGTCTGGTGTGTTCCTTACACTTCATGATGCTGTTTTCTTCTCAATTTTCTCATGAAAAACTACAGACTGTCACAGAACAGCTGTATTTGTATACTGAGATTAAATGACACACAAGTGGACTCTATGAAGTCATTAAGTCAACATTTGATCAGTCACCAATCTTCAGGCAACTTCTGAAGGCAATTTGATGCCCTCAGAGAAAAGGATCGGAATACTTTTGCACACTGCACTTTGCAGTTTGTTATTTGTAAAACAAAATTGAACTGTTGTATAATCTTCTTTCCACTTAACAAGTGTGTGCCACTTTGTGTTGGTCTTTCACATAATATTCCAACAAAGTGTATTAATGTTTATGGTCATAATGTGAGAAAATGTGGAGGAGTTCAAGGGGAATGAATACTTTAACAAGCCACTGTATGCCCTCCATCATGAGGCAATGCTACAAGAGCACTTCAAAAACAAATTTTTTTATTTGGAACCGGTCTGGAAGTTCTCCATGTAAATTCATAGGTTTTCTCTGGGCACTCCAGCTAAATCCTAAAATCCCAAAATAGGCATCTTAGATAATTTGATGTCTCTAAATTGTCCCTATAGGTGTGCATTAGTCTGTGTGTGTGTGTGTGTGTGTGTGTGTGTGTGTGTGTGTGTGTGTGT
>BSAI01000108.1:45127404-45194390 GCA_036245035.1 Adrianichthys oophorus | reverse complement strand
TGTGTGTGTGTGTGTGTGTGTGTGTGTGTGTGTGTGTGTGTGTGTGTTTTGGGGGGGGGTGTCCGTCCAGGGTGTACCTGGCCTTTGAAACAGCAGCTAGGATAGCCTCTAGCAACTCTGTGACCCCCAAAGAGATTAAGCTAGTTTAGAAGGTAGGTTGGCTTAACCTGTGTGTTGATTTAAAAATAGATTTGTTTGATGGTGTTGATGGTATTGGCTCCAACTTATCTTTTCCATCACACTGATGTCTGTTCTGAGCCATAACAAAAACAATTGTATTTTATTTTTTTTACTGACCTTGCAAATGTTTTTCTGAAAGGAAATGTATTCTCACTCGTAAACTTCTAGTTTGAGTAAAAGTCATGTTTGTAGTTCTGAATGGAAGGACGTTGGGGTCGCTAGGCGACAGTTGGCAGTGATTTGTTTCATGATTTACTGCCAAAATAAAAAAAACTTAAACAGGAAAAAAAAACCTCATATGGAACAGATGAATTGCAGAGGGCTCAGGTGTGATGCCACGACACTCATCCAGAATAATATAAAGAGCGCCTAAAGTCTTTTGCTAAACTCTTGGTTACATTTGATTAAAGAATTGGTTTTATTTCATAGCATAAGTAGCACAATACAAAAGCATATTACATAAAAAAAAGGTAAACCTTGTAAACTATTAAAGTGCTTTTCTACCTTTCTTGAAGGCCCAAAGCGCTTTAAAGTCATTGTCCCATTCATCTATGCACACACTGGGCTGCTGAACACTGGTGACAACCTCAACCACCAGGAACAATGTGGGGTTTAGCGTCTTGCCCGCCCATGTGTCGAGGTGTCCTTGGGCTAACGAGAACAAAACCTGCACCATGGTCAGACGATAGACAGGCATACTAAATAGTGTGACTGTCTGTTCTTAAACGTGTAAGTCTTGTCATGCCAAAACTCACTCTCAACTGTTTGTGTGACGGCTGCAAATTGACATGAAAGGAATGTCAGTGACATTATCTCATAATGCAAATTTCAACTTAGGAAAATATGTTTCAACTACTGTGGATAAGGTTTAAAACTCTGTCACTTCGTAAATGTAGAAGTTTATCTGTTATGGAACAATGGCACTAGTGTGTGTTGTTGTTTATGCACCTGTATGGTTCAGTTGTAAAAGTGTTGCTTTGCACAATAATAAATCCCATAGAGTTCCATTCAGCTAACCAGAGGAAAGCTCTAAAGTTGTGTTTCACAGGGTGTGGACAGGTATCAGGTTACCTGTTTTCAAACATTACTCATTGCTGTTCTGATGCATCGCTCCTCATTAGTGCTTGAAATAGTGCTTGTAAATAGTTTTCACTGTTTTTGGGAGAAACTTGGTTGTAGTATAAAACATAAACAGATGCTTGTTCACGTTTAATGAACATTTTTTAGTTTCCAATTTTCTCCTTTAATAAGTCTTAGAATTATTTCCACCATTTTAACTAAACTTTAGGAAAACAGGGGTGTTCAACTGGTCACGCAGGGGGAAAGGTGGCCAGAGGCATAGAAACTAGGTCCAGACATTCCAGCAGTTACCGCCTGTGTTCACGTCAGTTGATGAAAGTTTATTGGGTTTCTTCAGCCAAACTACTTAAAGGCTCTAGTTTAGAATGATTGGCTTATGTTAAATTACTTTAGGAACCACCAAAACTCTAAATGACCATGCAGTTTATCAGATGTTGTTGTGATCTGAACACGAGGGAAAGAACATAGGTGTTTTGTTGGTCTAGTGATGCTGATGGTCTTTTAAACATGACTGTTGTATAAACGAAGTGTTTTGATTGTTAAGAATTTAAGAAAAGAAATGGATACATCTCACTCTACTTTTTAAGATATATAAATGATAGAGTAGAATTCTCACAAATGTCTGTTTATCAGAGTATAAATGTAAAGTATGGTAGTATAGTAATATACTAATATATTCATTAGTATAAATCTATGAAAACATGAATCTCTTAGGATGACTGAAAACTATTAGCAGGAATAAAAGTTGATACTGGTTTTCTGAGCTGTTTATTAAACATAACTTGGTGCAATTAGCCAAGCTTTTGAAAGTTTGCCTTAATAAGAAAACATACCCATGCAAGATCATTAAATGTTTTTTTTTTAAAGCTCTGTAGATTGTAATGTGATTCCATGAGCGATGTGTGAACAGTTTTTCTGAATGAAGGATGAAAGTGTGGGGTCAATTGTCTGTGTCAACGGAAACCCAACCAGCAGCAGGGCTGCAGGAAATTTACAAGGAGAGGAAGTGGCCTCTGGTACAAAATCACACACACATCGACATGTGCGAGATTGCACACTGAGCAAATGACCTCCACAGGATAAACGATACTGACTGGACAGACCGGTGAGCTGACTACCGTCGTTAAGGAATTCTGTAGATTTAACAAATTATCTCAGATACTGATCCATTCAAAAAATGGACATGTTTGTCAAAACTTTGTGTACGTCTGTAATTCAAACAAAACCCTTGGTCAATGTAATGGAAAAAAAATTGTTATATATTACATGTATTTTTCTAAATAATAATTCACATGTAAGGTAGTTTGTTAACACCAAACTGATAGTTTTAATCCAAATATTCCAGATTATTATAATTTAATCCAGAATGGATCATTCGAATTAGGCTATTGTCTTAATTGTTCTATATTCATGACCTATATGATACGTTTTTTTACACTAATATTTCAAATAATGAAGAACCACAAGTTGAGTAATGTTCTTGATTAAGCAAAACTCTTATGCTAAGTCCTGTTATTTTCCTGATGTGCTGACTTCAAACCAGACAGTAATCTATTTTTCCTGACTGTCTGGAGCACACTTCCTAATAAAATATTAAAATTCTTATCTACCCTCTCATGCAGTTTTAAGCATAGCCTTTTTCCAGCTTTAACATCTAGGGAAACTCCTCTGTGGTTCTTTTTATATTCATGAATGTAGGTTTTCCTTCACAGATGTGTTCAGCGGTTTTCATGTGTTTACATTCATTCACCTGTCTGTACTCCAGTACCCTTTGCTGTTTTTGCTTCTCATTAATCACTTCTTTGTGATTTCTTTGTACCACTGGCTTGTAGCTTCATAGTGGTTTACTTGAGAAAAATCACTGAAAACAGTTACTAAACTGCTTTCAAAGCAACTGCAATAGCTTGTGCCAGGTAATTTCCAGACAGAGAAATCCTAGCTGTTGAGAACTGTCCTTCTGTTAAGGATTAAGGCTTTTCTTCGGTTATATTTCCAAATTTCTGACTTCTGGAATGTTCATTAGTGCACCACACTGTTGTCTCGTGCACAATGGTTAATGATATACTTGTGTAAAACTCAAAAAAGTAATCCTCCCACTTCCCTACAGTATTGGTCCATTACTTTGCTTTGGGAGTGACTTCATCAGCCTTGCAAGTGAGCTCTGCGTCATGCTGGCTGCTCTGCCAAAGTACTCTCCTATAATCTCAGGTTGACTCTGGTAATTCAGGAATGTGAAACTGCTCTGCAGTTGTTTTACAGCCATGCTGTCCTTGAATGGATATATGTTCTACACACAAAACACACACAATACAGGTGTGTTATGTGTCTGGTTCAGTTTTCTTCTAACACATTATTGGAATGACCCACAGTAATATGAAGTAATGATCGGGACAGTCATCTGGTTTGTTGGTTTTTTTTTTGTTTGTTTTATTTTTCAAGCTCCTTAAGAATGTTTGGTTGTGAATTGGTGCTTTATTAATAACATGAACAGAAATGTATGTATTATTTTTTTTTTTTACCACTCGTCTTGGTTTTTGATGTTGAAACCAGTAAAGCAGCATTTTTCTTTCACATCTATGAAGTAATGACATTGACTGTTTAAGAACTGGACCGAGTGAGTCCTGTTGAGAATGCCAGGGAGGGGGGGTCAATGAGCCTTTGCTCTCATAATACCGTCAATGGGTAATACAGTCTACCAAAAAATCTTTTATCAGAGACAATAATGCATGAGTATTAAAGGGAATCAGACCAAAACTTTGTTAAAACTGAAGATAACATTGAAAGAAATAAGCTTAGCTGATCAGGCTTTCTAGGAAAATTGGAAAAGGATTTATTCCTTTAAAAAAATAGCTGGAAATGTCTGGAAATAACACAAATGTATATTATGTGAGAACAGTGATCTTGGGCCTCAATGTTATACAAACTTTAACTTCAGTCGGAATAAAAACTGGTCAGACAAATCTCAATGTTATGGTGACTTCTGTTTTTGTGGAGAAAAATCCCCAATCATTTGAGCGCACAATTTCTCCTTCTTAATCCTTACATGCCCTCTATAGGAATCACCCTTTTGTTGGATTTCCTTCCTCTGTTTAATTCAGATAGTTTCTGAGTGCCTATTCTTTGTCTATGCGTATTGAGAAAAAGAAGCTAGACCCCAGCTCCAGTCTAGTGTGGTAAAATGAAATAAAAACAAAAAAAATAGAATCACATTTTTGCTTTTGGTTTATCTAACCCTTGGATAACATCAGCTTTATAGGGATCTCCAAACTAATGAAAAAGTTCTTCTGTGGTCATGTGGGCTGGAGGGATGGCAAACATATTATTGAACCGTGTTGTGAAACTCTAGATGGGTCTCAGGCTGCTGTCGGTCAGATCAAATCATACGCCGAACGGCACAGATTGCCTGGCCTACAGCTGGCACTTTTGGTGTTCCATCTTATATAAACATGCACAGATGACTGTGGTTAATTATGGAAACTCGTGCAGCACTTGAGAATATCAAGCTTTGTGGTTCTTGCAGCCGGTGTCCCATGACACACCCTGGCCTGTACCGTCAGGACACATTCACTACCGCTCCTTATGCTGCTGATTAACTTGTGTTATGACTCAACAACCAAACCAAATGGTGACTGAAACTGATTGCTTTTTCGGTTATCTTTTTTCTGTGTACTTGTTTATGAATGATATATTTAAAGTCTTAGTCACAACTGTACTTACAGATGGATAAGGGCTGTCTGTGGGTGAAAATGGGTAAATCCTGTACCCTGTTAACTGCGCAGGAAACCCGTTAGTCCAAGTAAAAGCTGCGTGCCCTTTGGGTGTGCTATGCGTGCAGCCTGGTTTTCCGAAATGAGAAAATTAGACAATCAGAGCATTTGTGTGGCTGTCCTCCAGGCATCTGATGGGTGCTTGCATATCTCGTGCACACCCTGTAAAGCATTTGTGCCTGGTCAGGAAGGATTAAGTAAGGTTAATGTAACTAAGGCTTAACATCCTTGCAGGCCTACTCTGGAGAAGTGTTGTTCTTGATGGTGACTGGTGAGGTTCAGCACAAACAGGTTTTTCACACACTAATTGGTACTGGTGAAGTGAGATTGCACCATGAGAATGGGTTTAATGGAAATTCCACTTGTAAATGCAGCTTGAGCGAACCAAGTTCACAATGACCCCAAACCATGAAGAGGGTTTAAAAATGAATCAAATCAGTTTATTATCAATGTATTGTTTGTTCGAATAATCTCATATTTATTGAAAGATTATGTAAATTGTATACATGAATTATAGAGTGCTTTACAGTCTCAGTGCCATGTAGCCATGCACACACACATACATAGTGATGGGTGCTTTGCTACCATGAGAGGCACTAACCTGAAAGTGCCAGGAGCAATGTGGAGTTTAGTGTTTTGCTCAAAAACATACCAAAGCGATATATTGATTAAAGGTCAACCACTCTACCACTAAATTGTTCCTGCTGTTCTTGATTGTCAAACATTGGGATTTCTTTGAGGTTAAGAGGCTTGTGATCCAAGAAATATGGATGCGCATGATGTGTTTTAAAACGTAAGATAAGAATTGGTTCATTTCAAATAGCTTTTTAATCAACTGTGCTCTTTTTGTGGATCCTTCCTAACCCTTTTTAAAGTTTTCAGCTTATTATGGAAGCTATTGTGAGGCAGTGATGGACTTTTGCATCGCCTGCATTAGGCCTGCACACTAAATCGTACATTTATTCTCATTGCGATAGCAGCCTATGCAATACGCGAAAAGTAAGAGGTGGCATAAAGTGCAATAAATGGCTACCTCAAATGTTTACTAACATGCTAAAACAATCTTATGCCAGCTTGAAGTATTTAATCAGTTAAAATGAGCCCGTTTCGCATTTGACAAATCAAATGCCCTTTTATGTTAGATGCTTGCCTCCTTCATAGACGAGGGTCATTTGGAGAATACTTGAAGTTGTGTTGACTTTTATTTAAATAAAACTCTTCCAGTGAAATGGAAATAATGTATTAGATGTTTGTTGTTTTCCTTTTTGTCATATTATTATCGCTATATTGATCATTAATATTGCACATTGCAAGATTTTCTCCTATTGTGCAGCCCTAGTCTACATGTCAGTTTGTGGTTAGGACATGGATTTAGCCACACACTGTGCCTGATTTAAGTTTATCTGTGTGAGTTACTGAAAAGAAGAACGTGGCGTGCATACTACAACAGTCATTTAGGATAGAACTGAGGCCCGTGAGTGATGGGTTTTAAAAAACTAATGTGCACCTTTCAGTTTTTCTGTGCTTTTAAGGTATATTGTTATGGATGTGTTTAAATAGAAAACAATGTTACAGCAAAAACATTTTTTTTATTTGTATGGCTCTTTTTGACACTTGTAAAGCACCTCCAGCACTGCTGTGCTGTGGCCTGTGACCATTTACATTTTTTATGCAAATGTGAAATGTAGTTAGGCAACCACTCATTTAATTTGATGTTTTGGTTTTTGCCTGTTTGTATATTTGAGCCTGCTTATCCAGTAAAGCACTTGCAAGGACACATGATTCCTGCAGCAAACGTTTGTTTTTGTAGCAACTTCACTGAAAATCCAGCAGAGGGGGGTAAAGAGCTGTTGTGCTATGACGGCCTCTGTTTTACAATCTTTAGCTGCCTCCTATTGAATAATTTCAACCATGATTTTGATTCAGGTATCCTGCATTCATGTGGTGTTTGATCATTGGAACTCTAATTTCAAACTCTAAAAGAAACTGAGTAAGTTGTTTGAACAATATGTGCTGTGCATTGAGGCATGGTTATACATTAAAAACAAGCAACGCTCATGGAGATGCATAAATACAGTGAGTCTGAGGTGCACAGAAAGACTTATAGCTGCTGGCATTGAGGATAATCTGATTTTAAGGTTGGAAGATGACATGACAGAAATCTGTGAGTTCCTTTGGGGTTCGCAGATTTGAAGTCAGATGAGGTCTGTGATGAGCCTCTAACGCTTTTTTTATATTTTATTTTTTTGCTTACGTGTGTGTTTATATTTACAGTCAGGGCTTCTCTTCCAGTGCTGTGAGTTATCTAAATCCTAGGATTAATTCTGCCTCCTGGTGGTGCAGAGTGGTATGTCATATAACTGGAGACACTTGGGTATTAAACCTTTATGGAAACCTCTTTTAAACAAGTAAGGGATAATGCCCTCCGAAGTGTGCATTATCATAAATTAACGCACTTCATGGAAGCAACTGTTCGACAGAAAGCTGAAGACGGTCCAGGGTTCCAAGTCCTGCGTTAATTTCTTATAATGCACACTTCGGAGGGCATTGTCTCGCTTATGTCATGCTGACTAAATATTCAATCAATTTTTAGTACTTTAATCTTGTTATTTTTTGGTTTAAATCATCTGCTTTTTTCTAAAAAAAACTGACCATTTGATATGTGGTGCAAATTTGTTGTCGTAGCAACGGCTGAGCCAGCACCAACCTCAAATGCAGCAGCAAAGCGATATATAAACTGACGGTCATGATAGGTTAAATTAGTTCAGAGAAAAGTTCACCTCTTACCACAACTTTTTGGGGCGGCCTCGGTGCAGTGGAAAGGGCAGTCGGCCTGTGATTGAAGGGTTGCAGGTTCGATTCCCACCTTGCCTGTCCATGTGTCGAAGTGTCCTTGGGCAAGACACTGAACCTCACATTGTCTCTGATGGAAGGTTGGCGCCAGTGTTCAGCAGCGGAGCCACCATCAGTGTGTAAATGTGTGTGTATGAATGGGTTTGTGACTGTAAAGTGCTTTGGGCCTTCAATGAAGGTAGAAAAAGCGCTATACACGTATATGCTATTTACCATTTTTGTCCAGATAATAAAGCAAACGATTGTTTCAAAGAAGCTTGTGCAGTCATATAGAACATTTGGGCCATGTGCAGAACTTTATTTTTAGGTGTACACTATCACTGTCCATCATCACTTTTTAATCTATACCCAGCAGCCAATCAGAAACTAGTATTCAGCTGGACCATGGTGTAATGTGTTTTAAACGAGCTGTATTGACATTATTGTGAGGCACAAAAATGTCATGTTGAAATTAAAGTGATGTTTGTTCTATATTTTGGTGTTTGTTTCTAATCAACGTCATGGCTGCTCAGAAATGATGATCAGAAATGAATTTGCATGCTCTACTCACGTCAATACAAACATTGAATGTTAAGAGTCCTACTAACATCTATGTATTTATTTTTCATCACTTACCTCACCTGTACTTTTCCGGATTTACAGATTTTATGTGGTGCTCACTCTTCCCTCCTCTGCTTCTGTCTGCAGCCATGGCTGAGTTGGACCTTAGCCTGAGCGACGCGCTTACGGACAGCGCTCCTCAGTTGGGCCAAGAGAGCCAGGTGGAGCGGGACTTTGTGGCTCAGCTGGAAGCAGAAACCTTTGACGATCAGGTGAAGGAAACAGTCGGAAAGACGGACTTTATCCCCTTGTTGGACAACGATGACAACAGGGCAGGTGAGAGCAATGAGACGCTGACCAAAGAGGGGCTGTCCGGCATCCATCCTGACAAAATGCACTTTATTGAAGTATCATTGTGGTCAGGTAGAGAAAGTAGCTCACTAAATCCCATCTGTCAATATTACAACACATTACTTCATGCACCTTTAAACCAAACTCATCAAAATGTCTTTCTTAGTCATCGATAGAGAGCTACGGATTAGGTATTATCTACTATCTAAACCCAAACACGACAGAGTCTGTTATGCAACCTGAGCTGCAGCTGTTCTTATATGACTTATCCTATTTGACACTGCTGGACACTGGCTGCCATAGTGGATCTGCTCAGGTGTCATTCAGCTGTAGGGACAACAATAGCTGGGAGATATGCAGAGTAGCGGTCAAAGCCTTGAACATCCAAACTGAGTGGTAAGATGTGGATATGACAGAACTCTATTCAACTGAGAAACGCGCCCTGCGGTCAAGATTTATTTCATAGATCTTCTTGAGTGACTCTGGAAGGACTTCTCTGCTTATAGGATATGTTGGGCACCATCATGGTTTCAGAAAAGTCTTCAGTTAGACACTAGCAGGACAGACATGAAAGAAACGCTGAAATAAAAGCAGTGCCTCTGGTAAAAATGGGGGGGAACACCATTGTAAGTCTTGCACTTGACCATGGCGATCTTAGACTATGACTCTGAACACATGCTCTCTATTTTTGTTCTTCTCTTCTACTCTGCCTCTACTTTTTATATTTTGTTAGTAAAAGAACATGGAAGGCGTCTATTTTATTCTATCAAAGAAGAAATATTAGGTGAAAAGCTGCATTCACATTTAATGCTAGTTGTGCACCAAATTTGCGTCCTCTACCGCTGTTTTGATGGATGGTGAATTCGCTGCTGGACACTGAAAGAATGACGTATGAATGGCGTGTGCCAATCACGTCGTTCATGTCTTTAATGTATGTTTAGAGATGCTGGCACTTTTTAACCTAGTCTGGCTGTAAAGGATTCCAGAGAAAACGTATTGTTCATGTTATACTGGTCATCATAGGCCATTTGATGGTGCAGTAGTTAACGCCTTTGCCTCACAGCGAGAGATTCCTGGTTCAAATCCCAGCTGGAACCTTTCTGTTTGCGTGTTTTCCCATTGTAAATTCTCCTGGCACTCCAGCTTCGTCCAACAGTCGAAAAACATACATCATATGTTGATTGATTACTCTAAATTGTCCTTCGGAGTGACTGTGTGTGATTGTGTAGCCCTTTGCGACTTGTCCAGGGTGTACCCCGCCTTCACCCAGCACAAGGTTAGAGGCAGTCTTGTTATCCTGAAAGGTATAGAGGGGGTTAAGAAAAGGATTGGGTCTTGATCATCCACTCAAACGTCAACAGTGAAAGAGTGGGCTCACTAAGTCACGGTGTTAGGTCACAGAAGAGGTGTGGCTAGGATCGAGGGTTTGGTGTGCAGATAGATCAAATGAAAGGAAGCGACAGTTGACCAGGGATGACTCTGCTCTCAGGCCTGTTATTGTTACCCAGACGCTTTGCTCTGACAGTCGGGCTGTGTGGGCATTTGTCATTGACAGCCAGCTGCAGGATGGGCTGTGGGTGGCCTTGCCAGTTATCAACTGTGGCATGCTGCATGCATTGGGATGATCGCAGACATGCTGACACGCAGAGTGCCAACCAGCACAAGTGCTAGACAGACTCGGTTTTCTCAGTCAGCAGAAAAGCAAGACAGAGCAGACACTTGTTTTTCTTTCCTACATTCTGTTGTGGTCAGCCTGGTGTACACATACTTAAAGACATGCTTGCAATGTCTGCATTGCATTTCCTGTTTTTCCATGTGTGTGTGAACATGAATAAATCATGCCCTGACAGCATATGAGTTCAGGCTTTTTACATGCCTGAGCCTGCTGCTGCTAACAGCATGCTGGGATGTCATTTCCAGTTTGGATGTAGTGGAAACTTGAACATGAGCTGTTTTTTGTTCTGTAGGCAGAGACTGGTAATCCACAAAAGCCTGAAGATTAGATTACATCTATTCATGGCAATATCAACACAACATCTAAAAATATCTAAAAAAAATATCCATTCACTAAAATATCTAAAAATAAAAATGTAATTGTGATAAAATCTAATTGTTCTCAGATCAAGATGAACACTAGTTCCTTGCTATGACCTTTCGCGGTCTTGCAATTTCACACATTTTTTAAAACTTTTTTTCTAACCGCACATTGTGTTCTGCGTTCTGATTGGCTCTAGACTATTGTCAGTCATGTCTCTTGTTCATTACAAAATGAATTCACCTTGCAAATATGATCTTTGTTTTCATTCTATATACCTGGACTTGTTTTTCTACAAAGATTAGACTTTTGAGAGTTTAAACAAAAGAGAACAAGAAGTTTGAAAATGTTCATGTCCGTCTGAGAAAAATTTATATTGAGAGGGATATTTTTGGCCCTAAAAATCTATACTTCTAAAAAAAAATAAAGATAACTATGCAGTTTTCAGACTATGAGTTTATCAGTACTATAAGTCACAGCCAAAAAAAGCATAACTAATAATTTTACTAAATACAGGTACAAGAACAGACATTTCATCTTGAAAGAAAAATCATAATAACAAAATAGATAACAATAATGGACTGAATATATGCACACTTTGCTACTTTAACACATTGATGCTTATTTAGTTTCATAAAACAAAGGAGGGCTCTAGTGTATTAGCGCAACATTTGAACTATTACTCTGATAACCAAAGCATAGAGAACATGCCAACAAGTCAACGTAACGCTTTAGATCACTTCAAATCATAAAAACCATTGAATTATTTGTCTGAGTTGCTTTGGAACAATTCTGCCAAGTCTGGCGTCAGACTGCGCAGAATTTCTTCTTCTGTGTTGCTGTCTAAAATAAATTGTAATACACACGCCTACAGTGCCCTCCAATGGTTGTGTAAAAAAAAATAACACAAGCAAGTCGCACCTGAATATAAGTTGCACCCCCAATCAAACCATGCAAAAGAAACTGCAACTTCTACTCCAAAATCCAACGTCACGGATTTCGGCTGTCGCTGGTAGTTTTTAGAACACAACTCCAACGATGAACAAGGGAACTCTGCAACATAAATCCTGCAGATGTAATTTAGCTTTGACTGTATACCTATCTGCATTTTCTAAAGATTCTTCGGAACCTGTATTTTTAAGGTGTTTTGAAATCTTAAACAGCAGGCTTGTTTGAAACACTTGTAAAGCAGCAAAGATAAACCACATTTATTTAACATTCTAGATTCAAACAGGAAAGACTTGTCAATGTTCCTTTCAGATAATACATGATTAGGTATTGGATATTGGTATCAACAAACACATCAGCTTATTGATTCTTTGCATTTCTTTTCTTTTTTGACTGTGAACCATTGACTGTATAACATTTACATTCCAAATAGGAAGTATCCACTGGCTCCAAGAACCCAAAATCCCATAGACATCTATAGAGAAATTAACAGCTACTACTCAGTCAATATATTTGTCAAAAAAGCTATTTTTGCTCTATTTAATTTTTTAGAGGGTAAAGGGATAAATGGCACATACTTATATAATGCATTTCTACCTTCACTGAAGGCCCAAAGTGCTTTACAGTCCCATTCACCCATTCATACACACATTCACACGCTGATGGTGGCTGCGCTGCCAAACACTGGCGCTAGCCTTCCATCAGAGGAAATGTGGGGTTCAGTGTCTTGCCCAAGGACACTTCGACACATGGGCGGGCAAGGCAGGAATCGAACCAGCAATATTTTGATCAGAGGACGACCACCCTACCGCTGTCCACAGCCGCCCCAAAGCAAACAATACATTTTAACAATTAGTCAATTCATATAATAATTTGTGGTTGCCTATACGATTCATCATTTTGAACAATCCAGTTCACTGACAAAAAGTCGATCCAGGATATCTTTAGCCAAAACTTCAACCAGTGTGACTCAGTGATAAATACCTGGTATTGAACAGTGCAGGTGAAATTTTCCAGATTCCTTCCATTTCTTGCAAGATAATCAAGTGTAAATTAAATATGTGCACAAACAAGTAAACAAGAATTAGTGTCAAATCCATTCACATTTTATTTTCATAAATTTCAGTCCATTGTTGTCTTTCCACATCAAAATAATACAAAGAGAAAATTATTAGAACATTCTAGCACACTGTATGGTCACATGCCTTTGTAAAATTCAAAGTGTTTCCACACATTGGACTGGAATGATGGTTGATCATTTTTGCTGCATCACATTTGTTGTTTGTTGTGATGACACTGTTGTTTTTACGTTATAGTAAAATGAACTTATGTACCTCAATCCAAGTGATATTTTCCAAGATCAATAATCAATTAATCTCATTTTGAAATTATTTTTAATGGTAACGGTTGACTCGATTTGATTCGATTAACACATACCTCAGACAGATCCATCTGGTTGGGTCGTAGGAATTGAAATTGATTAATGATTACACCACTTTTTTTGTTTTTTTCATGTTTTTGCTATTTCTATTTTTTTCCCTGTTTTTTTTCTATAAAGGAAGTTATATAAGTTATAATTCGGCCAATCAGATATCTCAAAAAAATATGTTATGCTTGCTGGCTCCCGCATCCAACATTCAAAATGTTTGACGGATTCTCTTGAGCCCACTTTTAGTGGCAGGGGTGTGTCCTTCCATCAAGCTCACCGGTGAGAGTGGCTACCACAGAAACGTTGACTCAGAAAAATTTGGACAAATCACGCTGACTGACAATTTCTGGCTTTAACATGGCAGCGTCCATACTGTAAAAAATATGATCACTGAAATTACTTAATTTGGTAGGAGCCAGAAGTAGACCATTTTCTATGGTTGACATACGCGCTCGGTCCAGCTCACTAATACAGTCAGTGGTGTGAACGCTGTACTTTTTGGTTAGAGGGAAGCAAAGTTCTTCATTCTGTCCGTTGTGTGACAAAGTTCTGATTGGGGTTCTTTGTGCTTTGTTGTCAGATTGAAGAGTCTATCACAGGCTCTGGCCTTGATGTGCTGTATTTTGTGCGGGTGTTACTTATACGGGCACTAGAAAGTTCAGTAGTCAGAAGACACATCATCATCATCATCATCATTGTCTGTCCTGACAGAACTTAGTAAATACATGCTGGCTCAGCCTGACTGTGTCTGGCCTGTAAGGTGCTAACAGAAAACACACACACCCTGACAGCTACCTTGCCATCCCCTCTAAAAACCCTGACAGTCCAGGAATTGTGTTTTCTAGTGTATTTTAGTCAACTTAGTTAGTAACTCTAGAAATAAAGTTGCATCCATTTGTTTGTTTTTTGTGTACTTGCAGATGTGAGTGCTGGATTGGAGAACGGAGAGCAGGAGGCTGGGGTTCAAAATCCCGGTAAGTTTTTTTCCCCCTTAGTTCTCTCTTCCTTCGTCATGGTAATCTGCTGCATCCAGTTTTTTTTTGTCTTCCACCTCCTTTGTGTCTGCATGTCTTTGTCTACATCCTTTTTTTTTCATTGAGGGATATTTCATAGTTTGGTGTGAGCTGCTTTCAGTGCTTTCCAGCATCCTTTCAGGACCCCCCTTTCTGTTATCAATGTCCACATCTTTAGCTCAGTCACGACCTGTGATTGCTGAAAATGGACTCTGACTCAATCGAACTTGTCTTGCAAATGTCTGTTATCATCTCATGAAATCATCATAAAAGTTTATTAACAAACGCACCAGAAAAAAAGTGTAACAAAATGTAATCAAAAGGAACACTGATGAATGCCAATCATAACTTGACGTCTTCATCAGAAGTACTGTGGTCTTTCGTTATTTGCGGGATTTGCTTTCTAAAGAATAACCCACAATAGATGAAATCTGCATTTTCCTTACAAATATTCTAGATGTTTTATGCAATGAAACCCTTCAATACACAATTTATACACTTTTCTCAAAGAGACATTAACATTTACACAGTTTACACACTCTTGCTGAATGTATTTTGTACAAGAGACACAGGATGTAAGAGACTGAATGACAATAGTCTAGATGCCAATCAGGATGCAGAACACAATGCAAAAAAAAAAAAAAAAAGGATGGAAAATTGCAAAAAAAATTCCAAAAACTGCCAGGGTGCAAAAGTTTACCTGCATTATAGCCAGGAACCGCTGCAATGTATTACCGTCTCCAAAATGAGCTGATCATTTAAGTACCTGATCATGCAAGTAATAAATCAATAAATTCCATATGGAGAGATTCCACAAAGAGGACATTTTATTTTGGAGGACATCTGATCACAAATAGATAATTTTTTTTATTTGCAAATCTGTTTATTTCAAAACAATTTATCCAAACCTTGTGTGATTTTATACATCAGGTCCAGAACTCAATGAGATTTATTTTTTATATTCTTGCAAAGATTTTTTTAATTCGATCAATTTTTATTTTGTAATTGAAGTGTGATATTATAGTCTTGTTTATAGTCTTATTTATAGTTATTCTCTTCTTAAAGCAGATAAGCCTGACCAAAATGAAACATTATTTAAGAATATACAAATTTACAGAAATCAGATAATTTTTTTAACAACATGTATTCACATTTTTGCAAAAGCTCCTCACCAGATTTTACTGATATGATCATCTGAACCAATGTAAATCAATCATACCTCCAACATCCATTAATCAGCTGCCAATTCACTATTGTTGCTGGTTAATTCATGATGGTTGAAAAAAAAAAACACATACTGCCAATTTGCTTCTAAAGAAGTTGGATAGCTGACTTTCTCTGTTGTTGAAACATGTGCATTTAAATAACATTTAATTACCTCTTTACTGTAAACATAAACGTTTTGCTATGAAGGGATGCAGATGGAGATAATGTCTAAAAATCTCCTGAATGAGGTGCTATAAACCTTTTGTGCTGTTGTTGTTCCCCTTTTTGTAAAATAATAATTATGTGAGCCAACGTGACTCAATAACCTCTTGTTAAAGCTAAGCGGAAGGATCAGTCCAATGTTTGGTTACATTTTCTGTATAAATCTGCAGTTTGATCTGCTGGTGGACCAAATAGGTAAATTAAAAATGAATGTTGTGATAGCATGATAACATATAAACATGTAGACAAAAGCCTACATGGTAAGCCTTTAGTCATCATCAGTCATATGAACTAAATCCAGGTCATGAGACACATTCTTGCACATGTAAGATTTGCACAGTTGGTACCAAACTGTCTTGACAGTGTTGACCTTTGACGGAGAAAATGTCAGAAAGCTCCTGCTAGGCGAAGTCAACCGATTTCTCCCTGCTGTTTTAGCAAAGAAGTTTTTACTTCTGTCTTCAATTTAGAAAAAAAAATCTGTTATTAGTCTATTTTTTATGTTTGATTCTAAAGTATCTGAGCTTGGTTAGAAATGTGTATGTTCTTAATGTTTGAAATTAATCTGACTATTAAAACAAACTGTACATTAATCTCAAATGGTTTTTGCTTTAATTGTGTAGAATTTCTAAAATGTTTTAGGCAAGTACTTCCTTTTTTATTTCTTTGAGTCAGATCTTCTGTTGAAGTATCACATTACCTTTATAGTCATGTTTTTGTATGTAGGTTTTTTTTGTATAAATTGGAAAATCCAAGTCCTAGTGCAAAAACTTATTCAGACATGCCTATTAAACTAACGTTTCTCAGTTGAAAAGGTAAAGTAGCTCAGCTTTTAGCTAGAATTTTTTAATGAACTTTAGTTTCTCTAATAGGTGATTATTTTAAATTTAGTTATTAATAGGTATTTTACTTTGGTTGAAGAAACGAATGACTTTTAGATATAAAAACTCAGTTTCGTTATGTTCAACTTTTTTTAAATCAAAATTGAAAGTTTGTTATTTTGTAGTCATGCTAAAGATGGCTATTGACCTTCTAAAACACACTGTTTGACACACCATAAATCCTCTACCGTTTACACAATCAATGTGAACAGGTGATTCTGACACAGAGAAAAGTGGCTTTTCTTTTCAGTTTTGGACCGTTATGTTCCCAAAGTGTTGCACAATGGCGCAAACACTTCACTGCTGTAAAGCGTTGCATATCAGTGCAAGGCTGCTTTTCTGCGCTTCAGAATCCACTGTGTTAAGGGAATTGCGTTGAAGAGTTGTGTAGTCGAAAGAGTGTCAACACTAGAGTCAAAGCTCCATTGTTAAAGGGTTTATAAAAAATTCTGCAGGCACATGCTTTTTTTCCCAATGGGATTTTCGGTTCTTAGGTCCTGCGGTTCTACTTCTGCAGTGGAAGACATTTGTAGAAGTAAAAAGATTACTACATTACAAAATGGTTAAAAGCACTTTCTCAAAACTGTTAAAGTGTACACCTACTTAGCAGATGTGACACCGCTTTCCAGTTGTTTCTTAAGTTATTTAGAAAACTAAGTGGTATCCATAAGACAGCCCATGAGGTTCTGTTTACTTCACAATAGTCCCAGATTCTGTGTTATAATGGTAACGAATTTCACGCCTTCTGTTGGGGTAGTTTTTGTACCGAACCACATGAAAAACCATCTACAATTCCAGCAGCTGGGTTACTTGGGGGCTGTAATAGTTTTGACCATAAAACAAGTTTTTTTTTTCTTTTTTGTTTTTCCTGCATCAGTTATTTTTAAGCAACTGCACTAAGTCAATGCATCATGTTTATCCACCGGATTCACAGATGGCCAGGTTCGCACTGTTTGCTGTTTTGTCTGCACAACCTGGGTTTTTAACCTGAAGGGTTGGGCACCATAAACATCTGGTTAGCCTCATCAACAGTAGAGTTGCAGAGCAACTGTCTAAGTTTGTTACTAAAAGTGCTTTTTTTAAATAAAAAAATAAACAGCACAGACTGCCTTGCTGTTTCTGCCATTTTGAGTCACTTTAGGAACTTTTCATTGATTGAAGGTAAATATAATCTTGTCTGCACAGTACAACTGTCATTTTCTGAAAAGCTGTTTATTTTTTTTTTAAATCAAGCCATTATCCTTTTGCCTGACGTCCAATCATCACTGTCCTGAAACCATATAGAGGGTAACATAAGTACACAGTCAAAAATGGCAAATGAACACTGATCCTTGCCAGGACATTTTGCATTCCCTAAAGTCATAGCCTGTCCTCTTTGGTCTTTCTTTACAGTGATTGGTAAATCCATTTTGTGCCATTTTGTCTTGTGCCATACTTACAAAAACACTTGCTGATGAGTTTCATTACAAATATGCCCAATGTTTATGCAGGGGTGCTCAAATCCGGGCCTCAAGGGCTGTTGTCCTACATGTTTCCAACCAACCTGCCATTGGAGCTCCTTCTTGGCTAAACACACCTGATCCAGGTAATCAACAGCAGATAACCCAGGGTCTCTGAAAAACCAGCAAGAGGCCCACCCTCGAGGCCTGGATTTGGGCACCCCTGGTTTATAGTCTGAACTGCAGAGGAGCAACTGTGGATATTTTCCCTCCAAAACAGAAACTGAGCCACCTGGAGTCTGTCAGATCCCTTTTCTTTAATGGTTAAATATAGACATGAGCAGCAGTACTGCTATTGCTTTGATGTTCTCCATTGTTGGGATGTGACTCAGCTAAAAACAAGACATCTTTAACGTTTTGGCCAGCATTAAAAACCCCACTTTAAGGCTAGATTCTGGTGTAAATTTTATTTACCATCTTAGGTAAGGTTACTCCTCCCTCTTTAAGTTGTCACATTCCTCAGCAATGCTGCTGGGACAAAATACTTCCTAAAATGCTCTGTCCTATATTTCAAGGACAGGAGAAACTTACTCCTTCTACTTTTCTGAGCATTTACAGTCTCATGTAGAGGATGCTCCCTGTTGGAAATAGTGGCCTGCATCTTTTGATTCATAAACTCTCCAACACAGCCCACACTGACTCCACTATAGGATTAATGAACTCAGCCCTCTTCACCAGTAGACAATTACAATTACAATTGACAATTACCCCACCAAACATTGACATTGAACAGGGTACTTGCAAACACATATTACAACATACGTACAACATATCACACAGATATCAAAGGATCTTGGTTTCTGTAGAAAGAAGAGTCGACTCTTGCCTTTCTTGTACGGATTCCACATGTTGACTGATCAATTGAGCAAGTTGTCCAGGTCAACACCTGCTCAATACTGGCCATGGTAATGACCGTAGTCTGGCGACGATTAGTAAATTTAGTGAATAAAGCTATGTAATAGAAAAGTGGCTATAGTTAAATATTTGGTGCTGGTTTATAAACCTATAACCAAAGACCTGAGTACCAAAGACAGAATAGGATGTACCAAGGCTGGTGCTTTGTAGCATCCTGGCCGGTCCCTTGGACATTTTGAAATGGAGGTGGGATGTGGTGATTCTCAGGCTTTGCAGGGATCTGGGTTTGGGCCTTGGCTTGAGCATCCTGATCTGATCCTTGATTTTAATTGTTGACTGCAAAGTGTGTGATTGATGTTCTGTTGGAGTTCTTGACAGTTATTGTGGGCTGTCAGTATTCCCATCGGAAGTTGGGATTCCAGTCATCATACTGCACTTTTAAAGTCGATCAATTTTATTATAAGCACATCAAAATCCTCCAAAACAGACATGTCATCCCATAGCTCATTACAAGCTCATGAAAATCGAAATATAAAAGTTTATTAAGTATTTAAGTTTTTTTTCCATGTCCTCTTCATTTTTGACATGTAGTCAGTGTCCTGATGCTCAGGTTTTTGTGTGAATGTTTTAGCTAACCCAGCTACCACAACTGTTTCATGTTGTGCGTTGAATTCAGTGAACGGACCTCCATCTTTGACGTGGAAGGATGCAGTTCAGAATGGCGGCTTGAGCAGCTTGCACATTCATCTGTGTGTTTTGGGATGTTCACACAAAGCTGCCTTGCTGTTTGCATGACACCATGGTTGCAGAACTGTCCTGTATGCATGTCTTTTAGGTAGACACATTGAGTTGGTGCTCTGTCAGGTTGTTTTTTTCTCTTTCTCTGTGCTTACTTACCTTCCATCAGGTCATAGCAGAAAAGAAGACTTTAAGGTGTCAAAAAATTGAATCCGGCTCAAACGGCAAGAATTCGGCCTGGTTTAAGAGCACCAAGTCCATTCATCATTGTTATTCCAGCCCTCCCCTGGGAAAGGACACAGGCGATATAAGTAGTAACTGGGGCAGAGAATTTAGAGCATAAACTGAATCCTGACAGAGCCACTATACATTTGTGTGAATGAGTATTGAGATGTTGCATGGCCCTTCAGCTGCATGACTCTTCTGAATGTCTCCTTGTACTGTTGTAGGATAGTGTGTGCTGTTTTCTGACTATTTACTGGAAAGCTTGTTATGCAGGTGATGTTTTTGATATTTGTTGGATGACTTAAATTTCTTTTGAAAAGCTGCTAACCTGCTATCTCTCCTTCCCCCTTTTACTCCCCATTTTTCTCTCATCCTGATGTCATCTTTTCTTTACTTTGACGCACTTCCTTTTTTCTACTTTGTCTTTCTTTCTGGCCGCACCCCTTTGCTAATTTATTTTATTTTTACATTTTTCTCTTCTCCAATGCCCCTATTACCCTCCCATGCTTACTTCTACCACATTTCTTTTCTCCCCTGCTTCCCTAACCTCTTGCTTCAGAGGACTAGAACCTGCTTCCATCTCCATGATGACTGTCAGGCAGTTGTGCTTCCGCTTCTGTGCACTTTGTTCCACTACCTGTGCAAAGCACACATGTAGCTATTGTAGCTTTCAAGTCCAACGTTTCCTTTGCTCAACGTGATGGATGAAGTCTGAGGATTCAATCAAAAGTCAGCGTACCACCACTCCAAACAATCCTAACTTCTGATCACCGTATTTTCCAGTACTGACCTGCTCTGATTCATTTTGCTGGCTTTGGCACCAAACAGCTCTTGATTTTTTTCAGTATATTCTTTTGAGTAAAAAATTTACCATTTTACCATTATATCTTTGTTAGTCTTTAATTAAATAGTCATTAAAACATTGTAATCAAGTCCTACAAAAGATTAGATTAGTCAGTTTGCAAAACATACATTGTTTTCCCTGCTTAATGGTCTAACAAAAAATAGACCTTCATGATGAATAACTTGTTATCCGCCAAACTTTTACTGTTATTAGGAATTGCAAAGTCTTTGATGCATTGTGACTTTTTTTTTTTTCAATTTCCAAATTCAGCTTTTGGATTTTAACACATGAATCCCACATTTAGACGTAGTGCATGTCAAATATATTTGCTATAAGACAGCTCTAGTCCAAGTTTAAACTGATACAGGTCTTAAGACACTAGATCAGTGGTGTCCAAATTCAGGCCTCGAGGGCCCTCCACATTTTCCAACCAACCTGCCATTAAAGCTCTTTTTTGGCTAAGCACACCTGATCCAGGTGATCAATCGCAGGTAGGGCAGGATTTCTGGAAAACCAACAGGATGCCGGCCCTCAAGTCCTGGATTTGGACACCCCTGTATGAGAACAATAATGTGAGCGTGACTAAATCTACACAATAGAATAATTTGTAGATTTCTTTTTGTTTGTTTTTACATTTTTTTTACTGCATTTGCTTGTTTTTAACTATATGGGAGTTACATATGTTGATGTTTCCACAATTATGATTTATTCCACCATTGCATGTTATGGGCTTGGCAAAGCAAAAGATCTAAGATGGTTTTAAAAATTCAGCTACGTTTTGTTGATATTTACCGTAAGCCAAGATTAACTGACATCTTTTTTACTTCTAACCCTTTAATTGTGACTTCTTCATTTTAGTGAAAGTGGCATCTTTTGCATATTATCTGCTTAAGTTGTTGTGATAAATTACTTTCAGAAACATTCAAAGATTACTGCAGTTTCTCATAGCTGAATCTGCCTCTGCACATCCCCTGATCTTCCCCTTAGTCTTTTTTTATATGGCTGCAGACAGCAAGTTCACAAGTTCATGTCCTCATACAGTCCATCTGCAAGGCTCAGACAGCATCCAGCAGTCCCTGTGTCTGATACTATTCAAGAGGCTGTGAGGCTCATCTGTCAACACCTCACTTCCAGCCTGCTGTCGCGTTCAAACGTAATGAAATATCATCTCACCAAAGGACTGTTCCTACTCCTGCTGTGTTGTCTAATATGCATTCTTCCATACATTCTTTTGTTTTCCCTTTTTCTTCAGCTTTTCTCTTTTGGGTTGCCCTTGGCAACTAACATTTTTTTTGCTTGTGTATGAGGAAAAAACCCAACAAAAGAGAACATCCTAACTGGAACCTTATGATCGGGGTTAAAGAGCCTCACTGGAGACTTTTGACAGGCAGACTGTTGAGAGAAAACTGAAAAAAAAAAGTACACATTTTGACTGCTGTTTCATTTTTCTTTCCTCATTTGTGCTGTACAGGTTTTCCACTGCGCGTGTGCAGAACTAAAGGGGTAAACAGATGACACAATCACACAACACCTGTTCTTTGAAGTATCTAATTGTTAAAAACATTGTTTTCTTTTGGACACAGGGATGCCATAAACCTGCATATTTAGTTGGCACTGTTGGTCCATTCCTACTTACTCCTTTAATGCTACATACTATAATCTGACCAGCTGACACTCATGTCGGCTCCTCCAAAATTGTTACTTTTCTACACATACTTCCACCCACTCAGTTTGCCCATCATTCATAGTCAAAGGAAAGCAACATTTCTGATTCTACTACTACTGTGTGACTGTGCCATTTGACAAACCCTCTGACCGAGTAGAAGGTACATCCATGTAAACATGTTAGAACGGCATGGTTTCTCTTTTCTTTGAAGACTGTCTGCGTTATTTGCCTTTGTGTAATAAGTTTGTATGAAAGCTGGTTTCACGTACTGTTAGTCTCTTCCTTTTTGTGTGCTCTCTGTTTTAACCTGCAATAATAAATTGATATATAACTCACACTCACTTGGCTTTTGGTTTCTTTCTTCTAATTGAACTGAAAAAATCTCCTGCTGAATGTCTGAATGCTATTTAGCTCTTTTTACTCTTACAGCAAACTTTTTACGTTTTTGTTGTTTTGCTTTGTCTCTTAACTCTTAAGGTGCACTCACACCGAACACGATTCCCGCTGCCAATTCACGTGTTCCACCCCTTCAGCGCGGAGAATTCGCTGCTCGCCGCATAGCCAAAAATGTGTTCCCTAAGCTCTCCGCCTCGGCTGCGTGTGGGAGGAGCTACAAGCTAATGTTTTAGCCTGATTGCTACATGGAGCTACGTCTGTGTATCTCATTTACAATGCATGGGAGACACAGATGATGTTTAGAGATCAGGTTTAATCATTTCGAAGAGCTCTACAAAAACATCAGTGATCACGTCTCCATGTTTGGGTTCATAATAACATTTAGTCTCCCTTTAGCTACAGCGAGTTTCTCTCCTGCTGCTGTGTCTGATTGACGGTCGCTTCTCCGGGGTTTCCGTCTCTCGCTGACAGAGTTCAAATGCTTACTGTCACGCATTAACCCAAGAGAGCAAAAATAAAAAAAAGAATGAAATGCGGGTTTTTTTTTTTTTTAATTGTCTGAGTGAAAATAAGAAAAACATAAAGTTCAGGAGGCCTGAGAAGACTGCTTTCTCATCCAGCAGCGGTCCTCTGTCTGGCCACGAGCTCCTCTTCCCGGAGCCGGCATAGTGAGCGTGTCCACTACAGCTCCATAGGTCCTGCGACAGATTCTCTAGAGTGTACACCGCCTTCGTCCAACAGTAACCGGGACGGGCTCTGGAAAATGAATGGAAGTTCAGGAGAACTATGAATCGATCCACCAAATTGGATGTTTTCTCCCTGCTGTCACTGAAAACGTCACATGCCCGAAGTTGAGTCCCTGATTGGTTGAGGAGACGCAGTCACCTCCCCAGAGTTCCGTTTTAAAAAGAAAAACTGTCTACCTTATTTGGTGTCTAAACAATTGACTTTACATTAAAATTGGCTGCTTCCGCCACGCGAATTGCGTTCGGTGTGAGTGCACCTTTAATAGTCCGGGCCTATTTTGCTACTTTACAATTTTCTACTCATTTACCTTCAATTACTCACTTTGATAAAATCATGTTTTGTGTTTTTAACTTTTCTTTTTTTTTTTAACAAATTCTTGTGGTATTTTCTAATGATGTAAAGACGATTAGGACTGCATTTCTAAGTATTTCTTTTTTAAATTTGTTGTGATTCAGGAGCAAACCAGGAAGTGCTGTTGGACAAAGTTTGTAGGTATGACGTGACTACGTCAAGCCACAAGCTCCCTGCTTCGCTCCATTCCACTTGTAAACAAAAAGATCCATGTATGTCTTTTTTTTTTCTTCTTCTGAGCTGGCATCTGGCTCAAAACTGGATGGCTGGATAGCTCCAATATTGCTCGCAATTTTTGTTACACTGATAATGTTAGGTCGGGGGTGTGAGGGGCTGTAAGTTAGCGGGAGAACATGGAAACAGATTGATGATGGGATGTGGGGGCGGCATTGCTCTGTACCAACTGTCCCACCCAAAACTCAGACAAATTTCTAATGAACTCCTGCTGCTTTGCAGAAACTATCTTCTAGAAATAAAAGTTTTTTTTTTTTTTTTTAATATTTGGCTTAAAACAGTATAATCATAGTTTAAGGACCACTGGGAACACTTATGGATCAAAAGAGGATCAGAGTGGGACTTTAAAACCTCCTGTCTCCATTAACCTTTCCAATGATTAATAAATCCCTTTAGAACAGAAGCTGTGATTGGCTTTCCTTGCTTTTTTTTCCTACCCATTTTTTTGACATGTACTATCAAGAGGAAAAAAATGTTTATTGTGATATTGCGACAGTAGATGTCGTTATTGTGAGTTAACAAATTTTGTGATGTAGTGACAGCGAGATTATGAAGAATATCCTTTTTTTCTTTATTTTTTCGACAATCTGCACCAAAAGCAGTTTGTCAGAGAAAATGTCAAACCCCAGAAGAACTGATCACTTTATTATTGGTCAATAGATTGTGCTGATGCTGTCTGTCATCGTTCAAATCAGTCGTCGTCATGTCAGGAAAAGGTTGGCGCGACTGCAGCTATGCAGACGGCTGAGTTATCCTGTGGTTGTTCTCAATTTTCTTAGTGGCCAGATAGGGGTATCAGATAGAGGTATCAGACCGTCTACTTGGTTACAGAATGATGCATGGACGGAAGAACTAGGCTACAATATTTAGTAACTTTTTTTGACGTGATATTGAGATAATAAATGTCGTTATAACAAAAAAGTGACGTGATTATCAAGAGAAATCGAAGTAAAAAAAATATTTGGGTTGTTGCTTTGTTTTGAAATTAGAAATTTGCTTCTAGAAAATTAGTTGTCCTCTTTCTCTATGCTTTTCTAAATTTACCTAAAGTTAGATGTTAGATTAAAACTCAAAAAGCTTTAAAAGAACTTGTATTTTTTTTTTTAAATCTAAGCCTTTTTTAAAGAAAAAAAGAAGTATCTGAAATATTTTGTGCTAAGTTGCCTGACTTCTTCTCGTTAAGAGTTAGGTTTTTGTATTCTTTTTCCAATCAAGTCACTTTGCACAACCTCTTTACTTGCCAAACTTTTTCTTATTCATACCTAATCCAGTGCATGTTTTGGTTCTTTTCATAGGTAAATAGAGCTTCACTCAGAAAAAAATTGTAAATTCAAAGCTTAGGAAGCCATTTGTAAGTGATTTGCTAGAAAGAAGTGATTTCTAAGTTTGGAACTTACCCCTAAAATATCTGCATCAGGTTGAAGAGCAGGATGTGTCTGTCACCTCTGCACATTGACAGTAATTCTGACAAAAACGTCTGCTACAGGAAAAGTAATTTAGAGTCCATAGCTCCAAAACTGCAGAAAAAACACATTTTGGATAGCTTGTCATGCTGTCACCTTGTTGTACTTGCTTTAGAAGGAATAAATCTCCTTTAAATATTCATGATGCAGCTTTAATCCACGGTCTGAAAATTAAACCTAATTCCCCCCATGCTGCTGTCTCTCTTGCAAACGGAAAGCTTTTCATCTGAGTGAGCATTTCACAGCGAGTGTGCTTGACAATGTCTATGCATGTCTTTGTGGAGACACTTGTGTGTCCTTATGCTCTGTTGCTCGATCACCCCACTCATACTGTTCCTGACTCACAACAAAAGCTATTTTGCCTGCTACACTCTGCAACATGGTTTTCCTGATTTGACTGGCACTGAATCCAAAATCTCTGTCTGCAGGGGCTGAATGCATCCTTCTCCAGCTTTGAATTTGATAGATGACACTAGGGTGGGTTTCAGAGCATGTCAGATTTGACGTTTAGCAACAATTAGCAATAAAATATTCTTTATTGCTTGAGAGATAAAGTCCCACTCCTATCATATTTTCATCTATTGCAAAACGTTTCCAGAAGTATTTTAATTATTGCCATACAGATTTCAGCTGAAATCTAAACCGTATTTCGTTTGCTAGGACATAGTTTCTTCAGAGCGCTGGAGTTCATTAGAAATTCACATCAGAGTTGTTGGCGGGACTGTTGGTGTAAAGTAAGCCTCCCCTCATTTCCCATCATCTATTTGTCTATACTCTCCTGATAGCTTACAGCCCCACACACCTAACATTAGCGGTGCAACAAAAATGGAGGACAATATTGGAGCTATCCAGCCATACAGCTTTGAGCCAGATGGCACCTCAGGCGAAGGAAAGAAAGATGTATGTGTATTTTTTTGTCTACAAGTAGATGCATCAGAATGGAGTGGAGCAGGGAGCTTGTAGTCTGCCCAGCGTATTTTCTACATCCATATTTATATTTATCTACTCCTGATTCACAATTTGAATAAATTAATATTTAAAAATGTGAATTTTATCTTAATTTTCTTTCTATATGTCCTCCATCATCAAATAAGCACTACAATAACATGTTTAAAACACCAAGAACACAATTCCCAATTGGAATGGGACTTTAAGGAGAGAGGGGATCACATAGTTGTTTTTTAACTGTGTATTGATTTAAATGGAAAATATTTTGTCTTTGTCCCAAAATGAGTGGAAGCTGTGTTGGATGAGTGAAGTGTGAAGGATTGCAGTAAATGTGTACAAACACAGAAAGCTGAAGTCGGGGTTTAAATCAGCTAACTAGGGAAGAATTAGGCGAGCTTCTGGACTTTAATATAGAGTTTTAAAACAGAGAGAAATCTGTTTGTGTGTTGCTAAGTCCATTCCAGCTCCACCTATCTCCTTTTATAAAGTCAGGTTTCCTGTGTTGGAAATAATCACATTAAGGTTGATAATTATTGATTTTTATAGATCTAACTTAAAAAATTATTTAAAAACTTTGTAGCTGTAGTAGTGCATCCGTATTTATTTTTCTATTCTTGAACTTGTTTCGGGCGATGGACTGTGAGGTGTTGGTGACACAGTGACAGAATTGGTTTTGCTTTGAGACAATGAAAAGGCCACAGAGGAGAGAGATGAAGAGTTTGTATAACACCTGAATGGGTCTGAGTGTGCATGTTTGTCTTTTAAGATGCCTGCAGGCCCCATCAACCACCTGCTTCATGCAGAAGAATGGAACCATGCTGCGATTACATGAGGAAAAGAGTGGAGATGTGATTTGCACAGCTGGCTCTGTTGCATTAATGGTAGTTTATTTTCTATTTTCATCAGATGCACAACATTGGAAACATGGGGTTTAATTAGGTCATGCAGAGAGCTCTTTTCAGGTTTTCTTAAAATTGTTGCTTCATGTGTCAACAGTTCTCACTCTTTAGGGCTTTTGGGACTAATTTGTTTTCATCCATTTAACAAATTGGAAGGCAGTTTTTGTAGTTTAAATGATCTAGATATTTCTAGTTTTCTGTGTAGGGAAACAAATGAATTGAATCATTCACTGTGAAGATGCATGAACTGTCAACAGTTCCCCATAGAACCTCCTTAGAGCAAGAGAAGGACCTTTTCTTTCATTGGTGCTGAGACAAAAGAAAAGAAGCACCTACAAACAAATGCATGTTTTTGTGAAGAACAAGGAAGAGAAACAGGGAGCAATAGATCCAAAGAAAAGAGTGTTAAATAGAAAAGAAAATGGGTCCAGTGCAGGAAAGTGCAGCACTTCATGAACATTGCAGAACTACCGATTGAAAGTTCCCAAGTGCCTTTTGAACTTTTTGAAAAGTTCAAATTGGGGTTTTAAGGCTTCATTCTTTACACTTTGATTCATCAAACTGGTTGATGTATTATTACTATTTTTTTTCCTTTGTTTGATCTTTTTCTGCTTTTACAAAGTAGCTACAAATACATTAAGGTGATTAATTCAGTCGGATCACTTGAACTCCTAAATGTCTCAGACAAAAACGCGCACTCGTGGTCTAACGAAGTCTAAACTAAGGAAGATTTTAGGGTAAAGGCATTGTGGCATTGCTCGATCAGGATGGTGAATGCAGAGATCTCCACCCTGTCCTGACTGTGAAACATCATCATATCCCTGTAGTCCTGCTGCTACAGAGACTGTTCTCAGTTCTTATCACAGCTTGAAGAAATGAGGCTGAGGCTGAAGAGCTAAACAAGGGTCAGCCGGAGGACAGCTGCAGGAAGTCAGCTCATCCCCGATTACACAGTTTTGGGAAGAGAAACCCTTTGGATGGCACACTAAAAATCTGGGTCACGAAAAGATGGGAGAGGCATGTTTGTTCAGTTTTGTGGCTCCAAAGAAAAACAAAGTTATTACATGTAGTTTTTAATATAATAGAAATAAAACACAGTACAATATGTTTCAGGGTTTTTTTTTAATTTTAGTTTTTGACAACCCCAAGATTGTAGATAGTCAAGGGATGTCCTTATCAGGTCTTTTGGGGCCCGATCCGATTCCTAGTTATTTGATGTTGAGTATCTGCCGATATAAAGTCCCGATCCGATACTTTTGTAACACATTTAAAAAATGAACACTCTTAATAAACAGGTCCAGGTTGTTCCACAGTTTTATTTTATTAACCTTCTTTTATTATTTAAAACTTAAACAGAGCACTTCTGTGAAGTTACTTAAATAGTCAAGTAAACATATTACAACTTTTTTACCAGGAAAAAATTAACTATTATGTAGGAAATATAGCTGATAAATAGTCATGTGAGGAAGTGTATTGACTTTAGCTTTGAAAGCTTCAAATGTGATACATATTTTCTTTTAAAATTCTTACAATTTACTGTTGGTTCTGATTAGTATTCATTAACAGCTGATATCATTAAAACCATTTGTTATTTATTATTTTATTCATTTATTAATTTTTAAGATTATAGGATTCTTTTTTTTAACCTCTCAAGAGGTTAAAGTCTTAAGACATCACTTTTTTTTTTTTTACCACAGTAGTTAATTTACTTACCTGGGGTTGTGTCAGAGAAATAAAAAGTATATCAAAGAACAGCTCGGGTCTTAAGGAGTTAAATTACATAGCTAGTAATTAGCACAGTTAGCAGCTGCTGTGGAGCCATCTCTGTCGGCAGCACAGAGAGCTTAACCTTAAAAAGAAACAAAAACCCGATCCTTTTTCTGTTGAAACTCATGAAGGATGTTGTTTGCATCAAGACAGGCCGTTAGAGATACTTGTTGTCAGTTTAAAATGGTTTTAAAAAGATTTATTGATCCCAGAAGTCCAAATCTATGAACGTCTCGCTAGCCTGACTGAACAGCTTTTGTTAGCTTGAACTGCTGCCGTATTCTGCTGCGCTTTACAGCCATAAAATGTTGTGATTCGTTCATGACATGCAGACTTCTAGTAGAGCATTTTTCCTGAATAATAGGCTGGAAATATAAAGTGCTGTTCAAATAGTAATAAATTAAGTATCCAATATTGATCGGGAGACAATAACCGATCCCGATCCGAGTCATCAACCCCGTGATCGGGCCTGGTTTCCAATTATGTGATCGGATCGGGACTTCCCTAAGATAGGAAATACACTGTTGGCATGTGGACTATCCAGAGGTTTGTTTGGCTGCATAGTTACGTTCTTAGAAATGCTTTCAAAGGGGAGTGCTAAAGAAATATGAAAGAAAATATGTTGCTGAGGAGGTTGGAGGGTTTTCCAAATGGTTTGCACACCATAGAGACTAGATGGATGTTGGTATTTTGTGAAATGTTCCAATATGCTGTCAGAATCTGTCAGAAACTGCTTGTTTTAAAGCATGGATCAGACTTAACTGTCCACATAAGAAAAGGTATGTTAAATGTAAAAAATCATTATCCCTCATTAAAAAAATGGAAATGCATTTGAATTACTTGGTTACAAAAAGCTTTTGAAAAAGCTCTTTAAATGTTGAGTCTTAAAGCCTTAGGCACATGCATTTGTATGGGGGGGGCGACTAGTTTGGGTGCTGCAGGTTTTTGGGTCGTCCGGTCTGTTGAGGGTCATAGAAACGAGTGGCTGCATCTTAAGGGGACACAGGTGTGTCTTGCAGTCCCATTGAGGAGGCCGTACACACTTCAAGGGATGTCATGGCAATGGAACTAACCATTGTTGTGCGTGGGGTAAGTGTTTTGTGAAGTATTTCTAAGGATAATGAAAGTTGCTCGCAGTTATGGTGTAGAGGTGATGCTGTCATACTGCATCCTTACTCCACACTCTAGTCGTTAGTCAGATGGAGTATTGAATCCTTGCTGACTCAAATGCTGCCCACGCAGGGTGTGCAAGGGATATGGAAGTGCTAGTAAGATACCTGCAGGATGCCCTCACAAACTAAACTCTAATTGTCTAGTTTTCTAAATTCAAGCAGCCATGTTACACGGAAGGAGCCCGCCCCTTGCATGCTCCTTGCATAGCACTAACAGGCCCCTTGCGTGCAGGATTAGGGGGATGAAAAATCAGTGCAACGTGCCTGGGTCTCACCTACTTTTGCATGTTAAGTATTCGCTATGACCTGTCTCCTGCAGCGTGCCTATAGAATACATTTCATTGGCCCTGTAAGTATTATATTTCCAGCCTGATGTAAGTTTTGAGCAAAATTCATGGTAACTTGTTGATTTAAAGCCAAGATTCCAGACATCTAAACTGCAACACCTCCAACTTTTCCTGGTTTGCAATGAAGAACAGGTTTGTCGCCTTGTTTTGTTCCTGGTCTTGTCAAAGCCCTGACCCTGTCGGTACGGTTTATTGGTCTCATTTAGTAGTCAGAGGAGTAGAGCACAACAGCAGACTGAGGCTGGGTCAGCTGTAGGACAGCGTCCAGCCACAGGCTAATGGCCACATTGGGGAGGATAGGTAGAAGATCCGGTATTGACATAGCAGCTGGGTCCAGGCATCTATCATGAATTGAATAGTAAACCTTGAAACAGTAATTGTCTAGATTATCCATAGATATAAAATAACATGCAATCTAATGAGCTTCAGGTATTTTAAAATATGAATGACTGATTTTGATATTTGTCTATGGTCATCAAAATAACAATAAATTAGGATTGGTTGTTGAATTGTAATAATTTACAGTTAAACTGAGAAGTTTTTTATTTACCTATTTACCTTACTTATTTTGATTGGCTTCAATTAACTTTTAGATTTTTACGAAATAATGGTAACATTTTGTTGTGCGACAGACTGGCGACCTGTCCAGGGTGAACCCTGCCTTTGGCCACGAGTGGCCGGGTTAGGCTCCGGCAGCCCCCGACCCCGAAAGGGACAAAACAGGTTCTGAAAATGGATGGATGCATGGGTAACATTTTAGAACTAAAAATCTGCTGTTTTGACAAAACTCACCAGCAGAACTACTCCCATATCTTAAGTTGCATCTGTCAGTATAACCTCAAGACAAGCAGGTGCTAAAATGTGGATTCAGTCTCAGGCTGAGTTATATTTCTCATGACAAGGACACGATCATAACAAAATTTGTCTGGCAGCCTTCTGCCTGAATCCTCTCCTAGTCCTCAGAGAACCCCTCATGGCACTCCAGTGGCATTCCTCCAGCCCGGCTCTGGTAGAGCAGGGTTTTGTGAGGCGGGAGTGTGTGCTGTTGGTCTTCTTGGCCATCCATGTTATCCTGTCAAATTGTTTTGTCAATCAAGCATTTCCCTGTGACCTTTTGGCTGTTTTTGTGTCGTGTATATTTATAAGGAACTGCACGCATGCACATTTCATCCCTGTTGGTGAAGCTATGACAAACGACTTCTTTGTGCATGTCCTCATATGCCTCTTGGTTGTGACTCTTGCATGCATGATTTAGTTGTGGTACAAAGGTCAACAACTGGAAATTTAGTTCACAAAAAAGAGTTGGAAGGTTTAAAAGTTATTAATAGTCACCCTAGATAAGAGTGTATTCAGACTGGACACATTTGGTTCACTTAAAGTGAGTCATCGTTTGTTTACCCCAATAATCTGAAACAGATTTTCAGTCTAAATACGCCCAATTGGACTCCGGTCCTGGACCAGGAAGCACTCTCTGACCCATCTTTCGAGGTGGTCTCAGTTCGTTTCCAGTCGGACTGAGCTCCGGTTCGTTCTGAGTTTCCTCAGTGTGAAAAGGCACTGTGCTCCATGGAACATTGGACCAAAACAGCCACCGTTACGGTTTCTGTAGAACTCAAGTTCTACAGAAACATTAAAAAACTACTATTTACTCTAGATGAAAAAACATAATCCAACTTTATTTAATAAGAAGAAAAAGCCCATGATAGATTAACTGAGGACTTACATTGTCTTAAAAAGTGCTTTCACACTATGCCTAATACAGAGACGCACACACCTTCTTCATTTTGTCTCTAGTCTTTTAATGTTTGTGTACATAGACCCCACAAGGACACACTATTCTTGTCCTTATGTGTCATTTGTCATCTGCATCATGATGAAGGGGACATTATCTGATTACTGCAAGTACCAATCTGCTGTTAGGATGTCTTCTCAGGAAGAAGTGAGCAAGGCTCATAGATGGGTAAGGACTTGCAGTATTTGCTGTGAGTCTACAGTTAGTGAACAGCTTTGGAGCCCTGGTTGACACTCACAGCCTTGTTATGACTGGAAATTCTGACCACTTCTTTTGAGGCTACGTTCATGTGACACGCATTTAAGAACGTGATAAACGCAGGGTTTTTGGAGGCTCATATAGCCCACAACGTTCACACTGGACAAGCAGGGAGGGGCTTCTTCTTCTTTGTCTTTTTCTACTGTTTACCAGCACATGTCTACCCCCTACAGTTGGAAGAGTCTTGGTGTGAAATGTCAAAGTGGTGAAGATCTCATAAATCTTGCTCCAGGCTTTTTCTTTCACAGCTCGATTCTGATATATGAAAGACTTGGTGTCAAATAATTCTGGCCTGGTACAAAACGCAATTATTAATTTCTCCTCATGATCAATTTTCAAGCAGTTGGCAATTCCGTAAATTAAAAAAGGAGCCATCCAAATGTCACTACCAAATCTGAGTCCCTAAATGGTCAAAGTTCAATGTGGGTTAACTTTCAACATCAGTTCAATGGATATGCTTTTTGTATGACAGCCTAAAAGTACATTTTGAAACTTGGACGAATGCGAGAGTTTTGAACGTGGAAGCCTGAAGTGTGCATATACATAGATAGTGGTTACTTGAATGCTCATTGCAGAGACTGGTGTGAACGTAGCTTAAGGTAAAAAGCTATTACTTGTGTTTTGTGTTCAACTGTTGGATGTTTTGAGCCTAATCATGTAAAAAGAGCAATTGTTTATACTGTATTTTTTCTGAAAAAATTTGTACTATGCTCACCTGTTGCTTTCTATGGTGAATAAATCAAAATTAAGGAAACAGTGTTTTGTTAAAAATGCATTGTATTCTGAATAGACCTTGTCTGCAGTTCAACACACAGCAGAAAAATGCATTTATGAAAGGTTTTGACTAAAATCTCTATTCATCTTTTAAGTTTTTTCTTTTGTCCAGAGTCCAATCCTTCTGCTCTATTCTAAGATTCATACATAATTGTAGAAAATGTAATGAATGTAAATGCAAATTTAACACTTAGCAGCAGTCAGTTTGCACATCGTCGCTTACATTGTGGGTCACTGCAGAGTCACACGGCTGTGTATAGCGTTCTGTCTTCAGTTGGCTTCACACAAATGATGCACAGTAACCAAAGACATGCTTTATTCCACCTCCCCCCTCCAGGATTGGAAGTGTACATTCACAGAATATTGTGGGATCATGCAATGAACATGACTGTCAAGGGTGAAACAACTCATAGTCTATACGTACAGATGTGGCAGAAAATAATCTCTACTTTCAAAACTATATTAATAAACCAAAAGACTGTCCGATATTCCTTTTCATGGTCCATGTGTACCTTATGGTCAAAGTTGTTTGCATGTTTTTTTTTTCACCAGGGTGCAAATACTTTCTGCTTGAGTTAGCAAGGTGACTACAGCCAGAGATCTGTAGTCATGGTAATGCCATGTGAAGACATGGGGTTGACAATGAGAATAAAGAGGACTTATTGAGCTACATATCTTGGATATCTTCTATCTCCCAACACACACACACACACGCACTCTCAGACACACACATTTTGTGCATAATATCACTCATAATTCTTCACAGATGAACCTTTTTCCTCATTAAATCTAAGCTATTTGCCACAGTGTGTTACACTCAGAGCAGTGTGTCCAGTGCGTTGTGTCCTAAAGTGCCCTCTTTGTTCTTGACTGAACTGCACAAAATCCATCTAATTATCACGAAGCTCCACAGTTAACTGACACAATGTAGCTGTGGTGTAGTGTAGAAGTTGAGTGGTCGACCTCTGATCTCAGGTTGGGATGGATGAAAACAATAAAAAAAGGAAAAAACGGTAGCTAAAATAGGTGTTTTCTAAATATAAAAATAATGTGATTCCACCGTTTGAGCAACTTTTTTAGCAGCGTCCTTGTAACATTAGACACTGCTGAATATTCTGCATTATTATAATGGTCTGTGAGAGCAACTGTCTCAGTAAATGCATATTTTTTGTCTGATAAATGCAACTGAAGTTGAAGTATCTTCTCCTGTTTCGTCATTAGATTTTTTTCTGCCAAAAAAACTTTCCAGAAATGTTTGGTTTTTTTGTTAACTTTGCGAGCGTGGGCGCTGCAATTTTGCCGCCTAACAAAAGTAGCTGTGCAATTTGATATGCGTCAAGAATTAGTCAGATGTGGTGGAAAGAATCCAGTAGTTTTCCAAAATAAAACTTCCTTCAGAATTAGATAATATAAAAAGACTAAAACTGAAAAAAATGTAGGTCATGGTTTTTTCTTTGCACTGACCAGTACCAGTCCACAACCTGAGGCTAGGGTACAACTGCTCTAAATGACAGACTCTTCACACTTTGTCTCATGCTAGTATGACAGGCTTTCTGGATCTTTCTGCACAAGCAGCCCTGGGTATCCTTTCATGGCTGTTCAGTCTGAGTTCAGCACCTTGAACAGCAGCACTGCTCAGCAGAAGAAACTTAAGCTTGTTCTGTTTGCATCTATTTGCCTCACTGATTTTTAACGAAACAACAAACTTTTCTCTTTTTTTCTGTTGTTTTGCCCTCAACTGTGTGTTCTTCTCACTTTTCCTGGATGCTGTGTCGGCTGTCCTCACATCCACCCTCCTAAGAGGCTCGAAGATGTAAATTTAGACTGTGTCAGAGCATTGCTTTACCAGTATGTGGAAATCAATCTGTGACCCTGCCTCTGGAGTTTTTTTTTTTTTTTTGTTTCCTTTTTCCAATGTGTGTGTGTCATGTCGAGACAGACTTTGCAACTCCAGCTTGGCTTGTGTGCATCTCGTACATGGAAGTCTTTTTGACTGTGGGAAATATTCTGTCGTGTTGTGTCACCATCACCCTCTGTGGACGCTGCTGAGAGAGAGTTGCCATCGGTGCCTCCCTCCTCCCTTCTTCACTCCTTTGTGTTACCACTCTTTTCTTTTATTTATTTCCTTCCTTTCCTTTGATTAACTTCTATTTCTGTCCTTTTTTTTGATTCAACACATATCCAAATTTCTTAAATAGTCCCTTATTGTCCTTGACCACACACCGCCTGCTTAATTTTTTTGGGGTTTTTTTCCTCCGCTTTCCTTGATTTCTGTCTGTCTTGCACCTGAAGTGTGTAATTAAATCACTTAGTTTGGGGTTTTGACCCCCTACATCTCCTTAACAGAAGCAGAAGGGCCATCATTACAAACAGGGGAAAGGGAGTGGGCTGTAGAAGTGGAGGGGAGGTACTGACTGGCGGAGGGCCCAGACCTGAACCAGACAGACAGTGAAACGTCATCACACCAAATCCAGACTCCCTGACTGTGATCGTGTGTGCATTTGTGTTGTGGTTGTGTGTAGACTAAGGGTTCACAGTGTTTGTAGCTCAAAGCCTGCTCAGGCTGCAAAGGAGACAGACAGAGAACGATGCATTGAGGACAGTTCTGTGGTACTGGGATATCAGCTCTGATGACGAAGCTTGGCAGGTGAGCGTGCAAATGCATTTCCAAAGAATAGAGACGGCTGCTAATATTGTTTCTTAAAACCTTTCATCTGAGTAGTTGTCACGTGTTAGTCTAGTCATTTCAGTAGCCTTGCCTTTTGATTGAACGTCATTGCATAATTGGAAAGAAGTAATTCATGTGTGGTGAATCATGTATTTAAACCTGCAGGTTGTAGGCTGACCTCAGTGGACAAATATCAGCATTTTGCCCACAGGTGGAAGGGGAAGTCTGGCCAAGTTCGCTCATCCAGCACCAGGCCTTGCTTTCTTTTTTGTCAGGTAACAAGGTAAAAAAAAATTTTTTATTAAGATACCAACAGTGTGCCAGAGCATTAGAAAGAGTTGTGTTGCTGTGCAGTTAAAGCACAAATATGTGCTTTCTCCTAATTGTTATTTTTATCAAAAACAAACAATTTAATCTAAAACTTGGAAAACTACTAAACAATGAATGCACTAGATTATTACACCTAAAAACGTAGTTTTTAAATGGAAACTGAATTAAAATGTTAATGTAATGGAATGTAATTAGTGATATTAATTTGATCATGTTATGTCATGTTGGGTTGTTATTTAAACAGACTATTCCATGGCAAAAAAAAAAAAAAGTTAACATAAAATCTTTAGGAGGTTGAATCCCAAGCCTACTAGTAACTGAACATCAAAAACTGCATTCTCATGTGACCTCAGAACACATTATTAAAAGGCAAAATAGTGTCAGTCAGGAGTGACTTTTATTATTTGAAGCGCAAAGATCAAAGTAGTCTGAGTACTGAGTACGTTACTTCTATGTACACAATCCATCCATGCATTTTTTTTTTTTAATCGTTTGGGACCGGGTCATGGGCACAGCAATCTAATAAAAGATTTCCAGACTTTTCTCTCCCCGAGCACTTCCAGCAACTCCTTTGAGGAAATCCCAAGGCCAGCTGAGAGATGCAGTCTCCTAAGTGTGCCCTGGATCTTGGGTTTCCGCTCGATGGAACATGACTGCAACATCTCCTGAGGGAGTCATCCAAGTTACCTTAGCTGGTTTCTCTTGGTGTGGAGGAGCAGCAGCTCCTCTCCAAATTTTCTCTGGGTGACTGAGCTTCTCACCTATCTCTAAGAGAGCACTTAGCGACCAAACGGAGGAAGCTCATTCTGGCCACTTCTATTCGTGACCTCATTCTTTCGGAAATGATACAGAGCTTATGACTATAGGTGAGTATTGCATCAAAGATCGACTGATAAAGCTTTGCTTTCTGGCTCAGCTTTATCTCTACCATGAGGAAAGGGTACCACATAACCACCACATAATAGTGGTAGCTGCACCAATTCCTTGCCGATCCTACGCTCTCATCTCCCTTCGCTGGTAAGGGCCTAGTCACAACGTCCGAACTTTGCTGGAGCGTTCCTGGAGTGGTGAAAAAGAAATCACTCACTCGTGACCGTTCATCACCATGTAACAAAAGTTGGCTTCCGTTAAAGCAACGTCGCATGCGCTCGGCCAACGCTGATGTTTCCCGAGGGTCCCTCCCACCGCTCCGAAAGTTTTGAGCTGCGCAAAATATTGCAGCTGTGAGGAGAGGTCTATTCTCCGCTCCGGCAAAGTTCCCTCCCACTCCACCGACGCCCAGTCAAAGTTTGGCTCCGCTAGACGCAAGTTCATGGACGCTTGGGTCCGCTTGGCCAAGGTAGAAATCTTGGACGCGAGACCACAGTTGCTTTGCCAGGGTTGCACTGGCGGCAACTAAACGTTGCACAAACATCAATGGAGCGGTCACAAGCGTCTTACGAGCGGACACGGCGTTGCTTGAACGGTGTCGGGCGTTGAAGCAGCGATCCATGGCAGCGATGAACTTTGATGTGGCGTCATAGAGGTGCCGGAGCGGGACCGGGTATCGGCCACAAATACAGGGAGAAATGAACATCGAATTAGCCCAAAAACTGCATCACCATGGATCCTGAGAGACGCCCGCATGCGTAGAACGACGCTGAAGCAACCAACACTACATCAACGCTCGCTGTAGCTCACTACCGCTAAAGCTACGCCGACTTCAGTTGTGCATTGCTACCCCAACGCCCGTGTGTTTGATTTTTTTCCCCCATTTTGTGTGCGGTGATGAGCGTTGTCAAAATTCGGCTCTTCTCCCTGTTGCTCCAGGTACGTTCCAGCAAAGTTCGGGCGGTGTGACCAAGCCCTAAGCAAAACCTCTTGATACTTGAACTCCTCCACCTGTGGCAGTAGCTCCCCATCCACCCAGAGAGGACAAACTACCTTTCCCTGGTCGAGAACCATGGGCTAAGACTTGGTAGTGCTGACCCTCACCCCAGCCACAGAGTGGCCAAACACACACTGGAGGTTTTGGATCAACAAAGTCAACAGGAAACCATCATCTGCAAAAACCAGAGAGAAAATCTTGTGGTCCCCAAACCAGACTCTCTAGTCTCTGTCTGTGCCTAGAAATTCTGTTCATAGAGATTATGAACTCTGCTATCAGTTGTAGAGGGTAGCCCTGCTGGAGTACCACATGCCCCAGAACACGTCTGACTGGACTGCATCGGCAAACTCCCTCCAGCACCCTATGGCGAGTGTAAAGCTGGTCCCCTGTTTCACATCTAGAATGGAAAGTGCACTGTTGTTCATGATTCTGAGGTTTGACTATTGGTTAAATTCTCCTCTCCAGTGCTCTGGAATAGACTTTCCAGGGTAAGATGAGTATGATTCCCCAGTATTTGAAATGCACAACTTGGTCCCTACACAAAATAAAAGGAAGCACCACCTAAGTCTGCCAAATCAGTTATCTTGTCCCCAACTCACACTTAATGCTGCAGAGACGTGTCAGCCAGGACAGTCCAACTTCACAAAAAAAATTCAATGCATTGCTTAATAGTTTGACCCTTTAACACTGTAGTTTTATCTCCAGTGGTGATGCTTTTTGTTTCACCATAACTCTTCAACTCGCCGTTAAGTAGGTGTTGACTGATACCAATATCGGTATCTACGCCAATATTGGCTATTTTGACAGCTATCGGTATCTGTCTTGTTTTTAATCTGACACCCGATATTAAACTGGTTGTTTTTGGCTCAGAGGCAGCCACGCCTCTGTGTTCAGCATTGTCCCGCCCACTGCACTAACTTATTGGTCAACCATGCACAGGCAGAGCCAATCAGAACTTGAAACTGTTTGCGTTGAGGAGGTTGGGGCAGGTTAAACTATGGTGGAGAGAAAAGTTTTCTCTGTGGTGAATCTCTGAAGGGTGTACGTGTTGATGGGCGTGTCAAAGGTAGTAAACACAGCGAATTCCCCTGAAATTGTAGTAAACATCTATGTTAGGAATAGGCAACTCCAGGCCTCAAGGCCTGCAGTGTCTGCATGATTTCCAGATATCCAAGCCCTACTCACGACTGATTACCTGGTTCATGTACGTCCAGCCAATTAAAACATGCCAGAGCATGATATGTCGGAAAACATGCAGGAATGCGGCCCTTGCGGCCTGGAGTTGCCCATCCCTGATCTATGTCCTTGTCTTATTACAACTCATAACGATGTGCAGAATATTATAAAAACTTTAAAAAAATAAATAAATAAAAAAAACAGAGGCAGCTCTTTTACCTCACAGCTAAACATGTATGTGAATCACCGAATTAAAAAAGATGCTGAAAATACAGATATCTAAGCAACCCATTATTTTATTACATTGTGATTAAAACTTTGAAAAACAAATTAAATTCCGTCGATTTTTATAGCATGAAGAAACAAAATACTGAGTGACACACGAAAAGCTATGCCACAGCAAAGTACCGCCTGTCTGAAAAAAACAGGGCAACAGCGACAACTTAAAAGTTAAATATCTTTAGCTTTTTCGCTAATTGAGAGAATCCAAGCGGCAAAAAACAACAGTGTTAAAGGAAGTTTGTGTATGTGGCCGGGGCGTGCAGCAAGCCAGATGACCGCGCATGCGGTCCATGCTCACCGCTTCTGCACATTTGCGTGCGCGTATGCCTTAATTCAAATATTTAATATAAAAAGAAAAAAAAATCCCACCTTCCCAAATTACTCTCACATGTCTTTTTGACTCTGACACAGTCCACACTTGTCAGCACTGAACTTTTGCCGTGTCTAGTTCAGGGGCAAATGGACATCAATCAAGAAATAAGTTTGTTTGTTTGACTATTTAGCTGGTATAGTGGAATTGGGGAAAACATGTATTACATGTGCAGAAGTTATCTTGGTTGGTTTTATTAAAATAATAATAATAATATCAACTACAGGCTTCCCAAATGCTGTAAAAAATAGCACAGGTTGAGCATGTGACAGCAGGTTGTCCATTTTAGTTTTTTTTTTTTCAAACTGAAAATTGCATATTGCAAATATTTGCAATCCTGTCCACACTGACTACTTGATGTTGTCACAGCAAATCAGCTTTCACTGATTCACACAGGTGGTTTAGCAGAGTTTTTATGCCAGATGCCCTTCCTGACACAACCCTGTCTTTTCAAGGCACAGGGAGACCCAGATAGACAGCAGCACAAAGGGTCTTGCCTAAGGTCCCACACTGGATTAAGATCATTCCACATCCTGGGAAGCGAACCCAGATTTCCTGTGATCCAGTCCTACATCTAACTACTCTTCAAGACACAATCTATTGCTATATGAAATAAAAAGGATGCTATGATTGGACACGTAGAAAGACAGCACTGCTAACATAGAGGCATGAAAAAGCCAATCATGTTGGAGGTTGTGAATGGTATCATGAAATTGATGATTATCAAATAATTTTAGGGGACAACATATTGGGCAGTGTGGCCAGGTACCTGTGAGAGCTCACAGATTTTCCTGCTAGACAATGAACCAAAGAACCTTTTAAAACACACGCAGAAATGGTTACAAGCAAAGCAATGGACAGTTCTGAAATAAGCCCATTACTCAATCCCATAGAACACCTGTGTGGAGATCTCAAAACAGCTGTGTAGAGAAGGGATCTTTGTAAAACAAAAACACCTAAATACCAAACCATTAGCAATTGGAACCATTTTCAGATAGAAATTTTTTATTATCTGACAGAATTGCAATGGTGCAGATATTTTTGACCATGGCTGTAACCTTCATTTGTAATGCCAGAAGCCATTTGTCCATAATCTAAGTACATGTATTTCACTTTTTACCAGCGTTAGTGGTTGTGTTCAGTGTTCAAGAACAATTCTACGCAATCTTTCTCTGTAGTAGGCCTGCACAATAAACCCCAAATTCATCCTCATCGCTGTATCAGTCTAGTGCGGTATACATACCGCAAAAGGAGGCATTAGTGGCAATAAATGGTCTCCGGTTGCACACTTGCTTAACTATCTCTCTGTTGTTTGAAGTAACAAATCAAATAAAACTCGTTATACATAAAACCAATGGTATGGAGCTCTTCGTTTCCTTGACCAATTAATGGAGCTCTTTGATGCTTGATGCCTTCATGGTATGAGAGTATGGAGAAAGAAAAAACAACTTTTTCCCTGAAACGTCACTGAACAAGACTTGCGATGGCTGAGAGCAGCACCTCAGAGGATGTTCTCGTGGCGAAAAAAAGCACGTCGGTCAGGGGTTTAACGGATCGAATCACTCGCCACGGTTCGGCACAAAGGGGTACTGCAGATCCCCTACCACCCACCCCCTGGCACGCATCATTCAACTAAATTTTACACTCAAACAACACGCATTTTGCGCATCAAATACACATCCACTCTCTATAATTTAACGTGCATCAAAGTCACTGCCTCCGATGATTGTTCGAAAATGTGTCTAAAAAATCAGACACTCCCGCCGTGTGGGGGAGGAGTTTAACTCACAAGGACTCGCATACTCGCATATTTTGAGAAATCATATGTATTTATTTTGTAGAGTTCTACAAAAAACATCGGTAAGCAAGTTTCTACGTCCGGGTTTTTGAGGCTATCCAAAGATTTTCCTGGTATATGGATGTCTCTGTCCTGTAGAAAAATAACCCCGGCTGCTGGGTGTGCTCAGTGACGGGAGACGGAAGGGGAGTTCATTGAAGCAGCAGGGGACACTGAAGAATCTAGAGTTGTAAATTCTTTCGTCCATCCATCCATTCACCCATCCATCCATTCACCCATCCATCCATCCATCCATCCATCCATCCATCTATCCATCTATCCAATTTAATCGAAAGATTCAGCGCCTATTGATGCACTTGTGTTTATACGAACATATTTAGTATATTTTATAAATAGGAATTTCATGAGATCAAAGATGTTATTAGTGTTTTGTTTTTATAAATAAGCCTCAATAAGCACATTTTTGATGTAAATTGTGTTTGTGTTTTGAAGTCCTTTATAAATGTTTTATAAAAATGTGTTGTAAAGCGATTCAAAAATTCTTTTTAGCTTTAATTTAGTTTTCCTTTTTTTCCTCCTCTTTTTACTAATCCGAAAAATGATCCAAACTGTGACTCTAAAACCTTTACACGATCTGAACCGTGGGTTTTGTGATCTGCTACACCCCTAATGTCGTATTTTTGGAGATACTTTCAGGACAGACAACATTCTCCAAACACAGGTACTGTGGAAAACATCCCAAAAACTAAAACTTATTTAAGTTAAAATAACATATTTAAATAAAAACATTGAAATGAAAATGTATTAGCATTTTGTTTTGCTATTTGTCCATGTATCACAAGTCATACAGTCATCGCAGTTTCAAACACCTAACCTACTCTGTAGGGTAACGGTTTTATTGTTACAGTGTCATTTTAAAGTGTTGTTGTTTTATCTGGCTAACAAGTATACTTTGCTACCACTGAAGCACTGAGAAAATGCAAAGTTAAGTAACTGAGTTGTTGGACAGATTAGTTTTCTACATTTCTTCATATACTGGATATCCTTCAGTTTGACAAATCACTTTGGTTTGCTAATAGATCTACTTTAACAAATGCTTTTGGTTGGATGTTGGACCATTAGGGGCACTTGATGCTCTGCAGAGTGACATACTCATTCGCGCGCCCCAAGACTGAGCTGTAAGAATGAGTTTTGCCAATCACCATGCCAACTTTTGTATGCCCAGCTCTCAGTGTTGTCTTAATGAGACGTGTTGTCTCCAAGCGTCGACAAACGTGCTCACTGTTTAGAAAAACATGCAATTAAAACTTTCAAAATTGCTACTGACTGCTGACTCAGTCACGCTCATTTTACATGGTAATTACTGTAAATACGCTCAATGATCATTTTTGTCATGCTTGAGCAATTCTTGATGTAATCTGCTTTTCTTTATACTTTTGCTTTCCCACTGTGTTCATGTCTTTTCTTGTAAGCTTCTTAACTTGACCCCATCTTGATATATTTCCTCCACTGCCATTTATTTTCCTGTCATTACTTTCCTGTCATGGAGGATACTTTGAATTTAGTAAAGGAGTTGCACATTCATGTAATTCTTAGATTTATTTTACCATCAGAAAAACAAGCATTTATTGTTCTTTAGCATGGATTAAAGAATGCAGATTTTCCACAGTTATGCTTTTTAAGTGTTAAATCATTATTTAGCACAAACTTATAAGTGTATGAAAAACAAATCAGCTTCTAAATCCAGTGTCAAATACAATAACTTTATTAATCTTAACTTAATTATCTCTTTTTTTGTTGTTGTTTTTCTCTCTTTTATGCCAGGATTCTGCGTGTCGTGAAATTTCCTAAGCATTTTTTTATGTAGAGCTCTGATGAGGTCCAATTCCAGTAGTGACAGGTTAGGTTGAGGTATAGATCTTGCACCACTTTGAAGAAAAAAGGAAAAAAAACTGATGTTTTGTTGTTGATGTGCTAATGCTCTTTGCATCTTTATCCTGTTGTATAACCCAAAGTCAAGTAAGCTTAAACTGCTAAATGATTACGTATGTGGCTTTAAAATATTTTGGGATAAAGGGAAGCTAGTTTATTAACTCAATGATCGACCATAAGCATTTGGTTTTGTCTGTGCTAAAATCATTGTTTTAGGATGCTTGAAGTTTGTTCAGTGGCAGTTTTATCTCTCGACAACCTGCCTAATTTTTAGGTTGTGATGTGATGGAACATTTTGTTTCTCTCTTTTATTTCCTTATTTTTGGCATGATCTGATTGTTCTGGGACCTCAAATACTGAGCAAATTGATATTTTAAAAGTATTTGACTTGTTAAAATTCATAGAGATGTTTTAGACTTCAGAATGTCTGGAAGTTATGACCCTTTCACCTGCTGGTCCATGGCAACTGTTCCTTTTCCAGCACTGTATGAGTTATCTTGATTCCCATAAGCTGGCTGCTTTAGACCTGAGAAGAAAAAGAGTATTTTAAAGTTTTAAAGCTTTGCATGAAAGGCTCAGTGTCTTTTTTCTTTCTGTTTTTCATTACATAAGAATGCCAAATCTAGCTTTTTTTTGATAATCTGTCTTTGTTCTGCAGGTGTGTTTCAGCCTGGAGATATAGGAAAAAACATGGAGGTGGGAGCGTCCCCCCTCCAAGCAGAGAAGCCCCCAAGCATTGCAAAGCCACAGCATCCCACTTTTCAAGCAGATGTCCCCAAGGAGTCCAGTCCGATGCCTGCACCTTCTTGCAGCTCTCTTTCTCCAGGTACGATGCATTTATGGACTCATTCTTCTCTTTTTCAGTTTTTCTTTCTTCTTCTCTGATTTAGACAAGCTTTTAGAAGCTTTATGGTCCAAAATTTTCATGAACAAGGTTCATAAAGACTTGTTGCTGGTTTTCACTTGTGATAGATTGTTAAAAACTATTTTTCTGATACAGACGTGTTGAACTGCAAACATGTGAAACATACAGGTTACTTTACATCAGTTTAAGTCGCTAAATAAAGGAAACAATCAAAAACAGTCTAGGTTCAAAACTTCAGTTTTAATAGTGACTTATTAAGGCACAATTATTGTTATCCTGACAGTAACACTCATTAAGTAAGTCTTCAAAATTTAGCTATAAAACTATTTGAAAAACAGTTTTCTTCAAGTTCTTGTGACGTGAGCATTTCTCTAAGGGTTTCCCAGAATTATTTACATCAGACAGCGATGGTTAACTCATTTATGAAATTTTACATTTTCTTCTAAAATGCTGTTACTTTAAAGTAAGGATCTGCATGTTTGTAGAACAGCTATGCTTGCAGCAATGATAATTGATAAGTGTTTATGTTGTGTCTGATAGTTTTCATCGCTCTGCTACTTTGGTGACTTTTGTTGGATTTAGCTGCTTGTTGCTCACAGACTCTTGCTCTGAAGCGGTGAGGCTCATCTGACATGTGCAGTGTCTGCTATCGTGTTCCATCTTCTGGTCTCTGTTGTCTGCATGCGTTTAATTTCAGTTTGCATAGAAAAGTTCTGCTCTTTGCCCTGGAAACAGAAGTTATTCAAAAATTGTATTGAGCTTAAAAAATCTGGATGAAAATCAGTTAAAAAAATGTATGAAAAGCGATGACAACATCGTGGTGATCAGTTGATGATAATTTCATAAAAACAACCCATTTCTCAGTTATTTCTATGTATGTGCAAAATCTGACAATTTGTCTGTACAAAACTGTAATTTGACAATGCAAATGCAACCCCCACTGGTACCAGAAGCAAAGTTTTTTTTTTTACTCCACATTTCATAAAAATGTTGCATCATCTACTTGGATCTACGGTAGTTCAATGAATCTCCAACAAACAAGTCTCTGAGTCCAACTGTATTGAAATGCAGTTTTGATTTTCAATCATTTTAGTTGACACAAAAAAAACATTAATACAAATTGTGCTTGGTTTCAAATGTCCAACAAATTCTGTTTTTGCTTAGACCTTAACATAAATTATAACCATCTTTATCAATTATCCATGCTAACCAGTAAGGGTGTAACGATGAATCAATGTATCCATCCAGATCAATTTGCCTAAGGCAATCGAATCGGCCAGAAGCATAAAAAAATTGTTTAAAAATGAATTACATTCATGATAATCGATCTGGAAAATACCATTTGGATTGAGACATGGTGTTGATCGATTTAATAACATATAGATGTATTTTACTTTAACGTAAAATGAAAAAGGATCAACCATCATTACAGTCCAATGTGTGGAAACACTTTGAATTTTACAAAAACCTGTGAGCATACAGTGTGGTAGAACATTCTAATGATGTTTCCTTTGGATTCTTTTGATTTGGAAAAACAACACTGGACTGAACTTTATTAAACTTAAATGTGAATGGAATTGACATTAATTCTTGTTTACTTGTTTGTTTGTACACATATTTAATTTACACTTGATTATCTTGAAGAAATCTGGAACACTTCACCTGCACTGTTCAGTACCAGGTATTTTGGATCCATTCAGTGAATTTGATAGAATTGGATTAATCAAAATGAATCAATATTGACTATGATTTGTATTGTGAACCACAAATTATGAAATTAAGTCATTAAGATGAATCGTTACACCCCTAATAATCAGTGTTATTTTTTACTCTGTTTTGTTTAAAGCCTTCTTTACGTAGTCTTTTATTAATAAAGTTAAAAAAACAGGACAGCATTAAATAATCAATTACTTCCGACTTGGGCATAGAGAATTTGTAGAAAGTCATGTGTCTTTGTTTATTCTCCAAACTAGTGAGATTAAAAGACTCAGTTCTCAAGTCAACTTTGTTTGTGTGAAGCAAATGTTACTTTTTCTAATTAAAGCACACACTGGATAGGAAGCGCAGTAATGTCACAGCATTGTTAGTATGAAAAATAACCCTGTGGAGATCCAACGCGCGTCTCATGGGGCCTGACATCTGCTCCACTTAAGCTTTTCTGTGCTATATTTTGCTTTTTGTTGGATAAATCGGATAAGTTGGACAAATACAGTGTATCCGGAAAGTATTCACTTCACTTCTTCCACATTTTATGATGTCATAGCCTTATTTCAGAATGGATTAAATCTGTTTTCTTCCTGAAAAATTATTTGAAAACACCTCATAATGACAATGTTGAAAAAGTTCTGTTTCTCTGATTCTGAAATCAACCTGTGATAAATCCAGTGGATTGGACATGATTTGGAAAGGCACTTCCCTGTCTACATGAGGTCCCAGGGTTAACGGTGCTTGTCAAAGCACAAACCAAGCATGAAAGAAAAGGGATTCTCTGAAGACCTCAGAGACAGGATTGTCTTGAGGCACAAGGCTGAGGAAGGGTCCAGAAACATTTCTGCTGCCTTGAAGGTTCCAATGAGCACAGTGGCCTCCATCATCCGTAAGTGGAAGAAGTTTGGAACCACCAGGACTCTTCCTAGATCTGGCCGGCCACCTAAGCTGAGTGATCGAGGAGAAGGGCCCTGGACAGGGAGGTGACCAATAACCCAATGGTCACTCTGTCAGAGCTTCCTCTGTGGAAAGAGGAGACCCTTCCAGAAGGACAACCATCTCTACAGCACTACACCAATCAGGCCTGTATGGTAGAGTGGCCAGACGGAAGCCCCTTCTTACCAAAAAGTACATGGAAGCCCGTCTAGAGTTTGCCAAAAGGCACCTGAATGACTCTCAAACCACGAGAAACAAAATTCTGTGGTCTGACAAGACCAAAATAAAACTTTTTGGAGTGAATGGCAGGCGTTATGCTTGGAGAAAACCAGGCACCACTCATCATCAGGCCAATACCATTCCTACAGTGAAGCATGGTGGTGGCAGTATCATGCTGTGGGGATGTTTTCAGCAGCAGGAACTGGAAGACTCGTCAGGGTAGAGGGAAACCTGACTACAACAATGTACAGAGACATCCTGATGAAAATCTGTTCCAGAGCGCTCTTGGCCTCAGACTGGAGCGACAGTTCATTCAGCAGGACAATGATCCAAAGCACACCAACAAGATATTGAAGGAGTGGCTTCAGAACAACAATGTCTTTGAGAGGCCCAGCCAGAGCCCAGACCTGAATCCAATTGAACATCTATGAAAACATCGGAAAATGGCCACGCACCCACACTTCCCATCCAACCTGATGGAGCTTGAGCGCTACTGCAAAGAGGAAAGGGCCAAACTGTCCAAAGAAAGGTGTCCCAAACTTGTGGCATCATATTTAAAACGGCTTGAGGCTGTAATTGCTGCCAAAGGTTCTGCAACTAAGTATTAAGCAAAGGCTGTGAATATTTATTAGGTTTTTCATTTTAAATAAATTTGCAACAATTTCAAAAGAACTTTTTCAACATTATCATTACGGGGTGTTTTTCAATGAATTTTTCAGGAAGAAAACTGATTTACCAGTAATCCATTTTGAAATGAGGCTGTGACATAATAAAATCTGGAAGAAGTGAGGCGCTGTGAATACTTTCCGAATACACTGTATATCCTTTTATATTTTGTCCTAAATCAGTTGTGTATGTTTCCTGTGTCAATTGAATACTACAATAAAGAACTACTTGGAATATAAGAAGTTTGAAGTCGTGAAATTCAAAGGCACACTGTGTGTGACATTTTAATATAAGCAGTGTTTTTCATAACAAAAGCAAATTATATTATTAAGTTTTTACTTTTAAATTGAGTAAAAAAAAAGTCACTCTTTTTTTTTCTCTTATATTTTCAAAATGATAGTGGTTCTTCCTAAAAAAACTAGTGTTTTTATCTGTCTTTGTCATCAACTATTAATTCTTCTCACATTATATCAATGGGTGCTACCACTATGGTGTTTTATGTTCTCTATTGAGTGCATATATTTGTCAGCATTGATTTTATGTGTTTTTCCTGAAGTGTAAAGTATACATTTTTTGATTTGATCACAATTTCAAATAAACTTTCACCAACCCCAAACTTTCTCCTTACCCACAACAAGGTCTCTTAGATGACTCCTGGACTGACCAGACTGGTGTCCTATCAACAGCCCCAGCTTTCACTCCAAGTGTCTCAGTTGTGTTTGATAAACAAAACGACAATCATGCAGCAAGTCCTGAGGAGCCACCTGATTTGTGGCCTGGTTGTGAAAGCGCTGTCTGTGGAGGGGATGATGAAAAGGATGGAGATGCATCAGATCGAAAACAGAAGAAGAAGAAGAAAAGGCGACAAAAAGATGAGGGAGCCTATGAACATCTTGAGGGTAGCGGCCAACAAGAAACGCAAATGATGGGGGAAAACAGTCCTTTAGCAGAGGAGTACTACCATAGGATAGGCCCACGGAGGGATAGAGGTGACGGTGGATGGGAGGAGCAGCTCGGAAAGGGTGGGGCTCGAGGAAAAAGGGGTAAAAACCGCAAGAAGCTTCCAGAGGAGTGGGCTGTCTCAGCTGAACCATTTGTTCCTTCTTCCTTGACAACTTCCCAAATTTCTGGGGAAATAGTGATGGATGTAAAGAGTGCAACTCAAGCAGATGCTGAAACATCATTAGTTGACACGAGCACCACCCAGAGTTTGTGGAACAAGGCAGACTCAGAGGACGGGTTGGGACCTGTCTCTCAGTTGCATGAATCTGCATCTGCAGTTGATGCTACTATCAATCCATTGGTCTTGAATAGTGAGTTGAAAGCAACAGCGGCTCCATTTACAATGCCATCCTTTGCCACCAAAGCAACCCTCCCTGGTGTTCCTCCCATTGATGATCCATTTGAGCTTTTGTTGGACACTGAAAACGCCAGCTTGGGTCACAACAGTCAGGCCTTTTCTCCACCTTTCTCTCCTGAGGCTAAAGCATGTGACGTAATGGACAGCGGAATATTTGACAGTTCAACTTCTTTTCAGAATTTTTCTGTTCAAGGCATGCCTGGTACAGACACCTCAGCTTTCAGCTGCGATTCCCACACTAGTCTAGGTCTTTCTCCACAAGGTGAGTTGTCAGCTTCAGCCCCACCTCTGTCCCCGTCAGATGCCTCGTGGCTGCTGAACAGCTCCCGTCACAGCAGCAATAGTGAGCCATTTGACTTGAGTCAAATAGACGCTGCAGTTCATCCTTCACCCATAGGTCTGTCCTTTGACACTCCAAGTCCAGCACCTCTGCGATCCCCCAAAACAACAGCACAAGAACAACAGTCAAAAGAGCAAAAAGGTGTCAAATCAAGCCAGAAGAAGTTGCGCTCTGCAGCGAAAAGCCCCACCACCCCTGAAGCAAAGAGCTGCTCCCCACAGGCCTCCTCCATCCCAACTCCATCCTCACCTCCATCTGGACTCGGACTTCATGGGTCTGGTCTTAATCCTGCTGCTAAGCCTTTCTTTCCCAGCTTTGTTGATCCTGTGGATGAACCAGCTGTGACCCCTCCAGTTGTCCCCACCATGGAAGGTTGGTTGTAATCAGCCCTGACTTCAGTAGAAGCACATAGTGACCCAATGATAGAGAAGTTGCCATGCATGACCCTTCCTCCCAGCTTGGGTAGTTCTAGGATAGAATAACATGAATTGTGTATAGAATAGGAACTACAGCCATGCATACTCTGCCTGGAATGGAAACAACTAAACACTTGGCTGGTTCTTGTTGGCTTGTTCACTTTGGACTGCTTGTGAGAATAATGCATGGACTCAAATGTTGACCAACTGGGGCTTTAGATTGGCTTGATTCTAATCTGTGAGTGCTTTAATTCCTAATGACGCATTGCCAGAATGCTCTTGTAATTAACACAGCTGCTGTTTATGGGTGTGCTGTCATTAACCAATCAGTGTCTACCCGACACCTATAAAAACTTTCACCAAATAAATGACAATCACTCTTTTTTTTAAGTATGTGGTTTCTACTACAGTCCTAATCCCATTCTTTTGAATCCAGGTTGTGCTTGTCAGTGTGTTTTATCTCTCCAGTGTGTAATGAACTCCTGTTTTCCTCACCACTGTAAATGTTTTACAACTTCTACTAAAATGTACATTTGATGAGAATGTTGTTTTTCTGTGTTTTTTAAATAACTTTTTACACTGTAATTTATGTCCTTTCTATGTAGCCTTGCAAGACTTATGAATTGTTGTTATATAATTTTCTCTCTTTTTATTTTCCATGTGGTGACTGTTGATTTGGCCACACCTCCACCACAGGTGAGTCCAATTTCAAGACTTTTTCTGTGGTATTCTGGACTCAGTTTTTTCTATGATCAAATAGACCGGTTAATGCTATAGTCACAACCACCATTACAGGTAGATACAGGGTGTCTGTGTGTAAAAAAAAAAATTGCAGATCTGTACAGGACACGCAGGGGATCCTCAAAAAACAGATCAAAGTTGTAGATCGCTTGGTGAGCTTGTAGAGAGAAATCTTCATGCTCTTTTTTCCCGATGGATATACTGCGTATGACAGGTTGTAGTAAACGACACCTTAGGGTATAAATTAGGGTGAACTAAGTCCGAATATTTGAACTCTGTGCAAAGGGCAAGGAGCCCATTAGTGCTGAACAACCCAAAAACCTTTAGCACCTGTACGGGTCAACCCTCATATGTGAGCATGGATCTAAGGCATACGACATATTTTAAATATATAGATCATAAAATGAAGCTGAGATTTTTATTTTGCAAGCTATTATACTTATTTAGTATAATAATTTAGCCAATAATTTAACAGTAGCCGGGACAGGCGCCTGTAACCCCGTGACCCTGAAAGGGATTTAGCAGGTTTTGAAACTGGATGAATTAACTGTTTTCTAAATGTGCCCTGCAGAAACTGATTTGTAAAGTAAAAGTAAAAAGACCAAAGTTTAAAGAAAAATGGTGTTGCAAAAAATATTTTTATCAAGAAGTTTTTTATAGCAAAAAAATCTTAGTTTGAGAAAAATGAGGAAAAAAAGTTTTTGTGACTAGAACTTTAAAAAAATATATTATTAAAACCATTTCTCTTACAATATTGGCAGATTTTTTAAAAGTTTTTATTTATTTTTGCTTATTTATAGAAGATTGTTTTAAATTTAAATTATTTTTTACTTATTTCTAAGGGGCCTGTTTTTGGAGTGTACAGTGGGGATCGAAAGTTTGGGCACCCCAGGGAAAATGTTGTATTATTGTGCATAAAAAATCTCGTAAATGCATCAGTTTAAAGAGTAGAAATATTTTTATTATGCATGTATGTTATCTTGAAAGGGTAGACACTGGAAATAAAGCCAAATTTTTTGACATATTAAAAGAATGTCTCATCTGTAAACTGATGCCTTTAGAAGATGTTTCAATCTTTCCTTGGGTTCTTTATGCACAATAATATAACATTTTACCAGGGGTTCCCAGCCAAACTTTTGATCCCCACTCCGATCACCCCAAAAGCGCTGTAAATGGTGTATGCTTATATAGCGCTTTTCTACCTTTCTTGAAGGCCCAAAGCACTTTACAGTCACAGTCCCATTCACCCATTCACACACACATTCACACACTGATGGTAGCTCCGTTGCCGAACACTGGCGCCAACCTTCCATCAGAGTGGGTACCCTAACCTAATTGGGTGATATGTAGGTTTTTTTTTTTTTGCTTTGGTTGCAAATTTGTATGGTTTTTCAGACTTCCAGTCGGACATTTATTCATTTGTCTCCTATTTGCATCTTTATTATGACATTTCTTTGTACAGTTACTTCAGGAAGTAATGTACTTTCTAGTTTTTCAGGAATGCCCAATTTGAAGTTTTGGTTGAAAAGAATACTTGTACAGTTTTATTTACCTCTTTCTTGTCTGTACACAGCCACCACCATAACATTCCTGTGCAGATCAAGACTTTTAGCTTTACATTTATTTGCAGAAATAAAATAATGAAGAAGATATAGATAAATCACAAAAAGAAAGGCTGAAGGATATTTGCTACTGAGTTGCACATTTAGAGTTAAGACACTTCCAAAACAGATTATGTGACACGAAGGGGATTTTCTTCAGTTCATTTTCTGGTGTTTATTTTATAATTAATGCATTCCTGCTCTTATCTGAATTAGTGCAGCTGTTTGAATGCACTTGTTTCCTTTTTCTGAGTATCTTTGGTTTATGTAGATGCGGCACGAGAGGATTCATTTTCTTGTCATTTCCTTCAACACGTTCTGTCTCTTCCTCCCACTGGTGCCTGTAATGAGGAATGCAGCAGCCTTTGGTTCACGACACAAACGGCAGCTTGCTCCACCTGCCTATTAGCTGGCCTTAATTGATGCCCACCATTGTTCCACATAAATAGATTCAGTTGCCTCTGCTGGATTTTTTTTTTACTTCCAGCTAATTCCTTAAGAGTTTGTAAAACAAAAAAATAAAACACTTGATTTTAAAACACCATTAAGTCTTTTTAATATTACAATTTTGTAATTGATGTTTTTAAAGACTTTGGTTTGCTTGGTTTCAAGCAGGACAAAAATGCTATTTTTGAAGAAACAAATGCATAAACACAATGACTGGGTATCTGGCGGTTCCTTCCAAGGAGTAGGAAGGATGGAATAGGTTTCAAAAGGAAAAGAGAGAGACAGTAGAAACATTTAAGTTAAAGGAAAATGTGTAATTAAGGCCTTGGAAAAAAAAAAAAAAAAAATGTCTTAAATGGCTGGACAGACCCTAACCTAACGGGGTTAGGGAAATGGATGAATAATGCACACTGTCATATAATACATTAGAAACACTCACCAGCTCAACAAAAGAAGGTCTTTTACAGGATATAAACAACAATAAACTGAATTGTGTGTTTAATTAGATAATGTTGATGGTTTGTTCATTTTTCCACACACATTCACATGGAGTGGATAAGAGCTGAAAACATAGAAAGGCCAAATTTGTCATCCAGATTACAACAAGAACAATGACTGACATTATTAGAGAATCCCTGATTTACCCAGATCATAATTAGTTTTTGCTTTAAAACATTATCAATTGTTTTTTAATTCTTTTATTGTCTTACGTGAATGAATGTGTTGATAGAGACGGAGAGCAAAGCATTTTTTAGAGTAGCGCGAGTCCTTTTTATTTTTTATAAGTCTTTCTGTCATTGTTTTTTTTTTTTGTGTGTCACTAAACATGATATTAATGCTTTTCACAAAAGATGTGAGGGAGATGTGGGGGCAGAATAGAAAACCAGAAAAGGCTTATGAATAATCACAAACAGCATGACACAGAGAAGAAGCTGAAAGGATTAATTCAGAAATAATATTGGAATAAAAATGAACATCATAAATACAATTAAACGGTGCAGAATAATATGTTGCATTTAAAGAACTGGTTGATCTCATTGGATTGGACGTGTAATCCAAAATGTCAGAGGGAAAATGGTCACGCCAATTTAAATTTAGTTTTAATTACTCGATAATTGCTTTTAAATCAGGATGACTACTGCTTACTAGGACAGAGGGAAAACTTGTTTCCGTTTAAATAACAAAATCAGGTTTTTTCCAGGAATAAACCTTGGTTACAAACTGTTTAGAAGTGAAGTGCCCACCTGGTAAAGGCAGCATCAGTGCTCTTGCCAGAGGGCAAACACACAACATCTTAAAGACCCACTCCAGTCATCTTTTGATCTATTGTAAAATTATTCATAGTCGTCTTTTAATTATGATTATGCCATTTTTAGACTAAAAACTTTTTTTTTTAAAGCAATCGTTTTCTAGGACATAGTTTTTACAGAGCAGCAGGAGATTCACCTCTGAGTTGTGGGCGGGACCGTTGGCGTGGAGTAAGCCTGCTCCTACTTCCAATCATCCATCTGTTTACACTGTCTCCCGATAGCTCACACCCCCAACCTAACATTACTGGTGCAACAAAAATGGCGAGCAGTAGCTTTCCAGCCGTACAGTTTTGAGCCAGACACCAGCTCAGACATGGAAAACAAAGACTTTAATGGATCTACTCATCTTCAAGTGGATGCATCAGAATGGAGTGGAGCGGGGAGATTGTGGTCGACCAATTGTACCACCAATGTCACAGCTACCAGCTTTTTCAAACAGCATTTTTTAATCTGCTCCTTATTTACGACAATTTCAGTACAGAAATACTCAGAAATGAAATTTTTATTTCAGCTTTAATTTGTCTTAATTTTCTTTGTATATGTCTTCCATCATAAAAAGAATGCAACAAGAACGTACTAAAAACACCAAAAACACCATTTTAGTTGGAGTAGGTCTTTAGATAAATAAATATTCTTTGTAATTTGTATGAATGTCCTCACTCTTTCTGTCTTTTTCTGATAGACTTCAAAGCCTCCTCAGCATTTATTCTTCCACACTTTAGACATCAACAATGTACTTTCCATATATCAGTTATCTATTCCAACGTCTTATCTATTACATGATATCACTGCCAAAAAACTGAATCAATTTGATTTCCTTTCAGAATTTCAACTGAATAAATGCCCATTTGTTTTTCAAATTATAAAAAGCATTTTTCACGTTACGAGAGATTTAACCCTTTTACATTGGCGATGTCGCCGGCGACGCCGAAATAACACACACTCTGACATGCCCTAAATCTTTGACAGTTTACATGAATCAGCTGATTTATGTTGTTTGCGTAAACATTTAACTGCTGTAAAGTGTTGCTTACAAGTGCACGGCCACTTTTCTCCTAGATTCTCCAGAATCCGCTAGAATTACATTAATTGCGTAAACGGTTGAAAAGTTCCAGCAGGCAAAAGAATGTCAGCACTGGAGCGACAGGGTTAAACTGAAAAAAGGTGGGACTCTTTCCAATTTAATAAAAATCTGAATATAAAAAAATTATAAATTAGATCACAAAGTAGTTTTTTGTCTGGAAAAAAAGTTTGATTTGATGAATCGACGTAGCATTTTTAAAGTAAAGTTTGTAACCTTTTATCATAGCCAAGCCTTTTTTAATCTAGGGTCATGCCGGTCACTTGAGGCTATTCCATCTATCATAAGGTGAAGGCAGGGCACTCCCTTAACAGGACAGCCGTCCATCACATGGCCAATTTTCTTTCCCTTTGGGATAAATAAAACAGTTTTAAGTAAAGTCAAGTCAAAACACTAGTGTCACCTGGTATAAAGAGCTCTAATGCTGCAGTGCTGTGGCTTAGTCTCCTTTCACAGACTCAAACACATCCACACAGACGTGCTCACAATACACAACTGAGTCACCAAAGCTATTTGAGGACAAATGCAGATCCTCAACAACTGGCAGGCAGGCGAGAATATACTGTATCAGCAGTCTATTTTTACCACATAGTGTGTTTTCCTCTCTTGTCCAAGTTCTGGCTGTTAGATGGTATCCCCGTAGGGGGCTTTCTTACAGTATGGCACCCTCTCTAAGCCAGGGGTGAGCTAATGGCTTTTGACATCATTTGGGGGAAATGTCAGAATTTTTGCCTCATTGGCGCCATTTGCGGAGCCAACAGCGAACTCTGGAAGAAGAACATGAGTCACAGTGGTGTTGTTTTTTTAGAAAGCACAATATTCCAGGATTGCAAAGATTCCCCAAGAACAGACTGGCAGACCATGCAGAGCCGCCTGCAGGCAACTGCGTAGGCAGTGCCTTAGATTTAATAACTGTTTTTGACATTTAAGAGAAAACTTGTCTTTGGAAGTTTTTTTTGTTTTTTTTTTTTTAGATATTTTTCTTTGCTGTGTCTACAAACCATCTAATATTTTTACTTTTTTTTTCCATCTGTCAGTCATAAATAACTGCTTTGTTCAATGCTTGCACTTCACAAAGTTCATCCTGTCATTTCTTGTATTTTCCATAAAATGTTCTTAAGACCTAATTTGGAGATTTAGATGAGTTTAGGTTGAGCTTTTCACCTATTTGCACTCCACAAGCATCCATTTATAAGCATGCACAGACCTTAACATCATAAGATCAATAATCTCTGATGTCACCAACATGATTCTGAACGACAAAAAATAGATTAAAGTTGGAAAGGTACATTTCGCCAAGTTTACTCTGAAATTTTAAAATTGGGAGGGATGGTTTTGTTTCCCTTTTTTTAGTGTTTGTTTTAAGGTCCATTCACCTCCCAATTTCAAAGCGCACCTCTAAAAATGTGCAGATTTTAGTTTTAAATTGATTAAACCACTATATTCCTTAATCCATTTATACAAATAAAATAAAATGAACTAAAGTAATAGGAATTAAAAAAAAAGATTGAACATCCAACCTTGGAGTCAATTGGAATTGCTTTCTTTTGAAACCAGCCTCTAGTGCTTTTTTAAAGAACTGCAACATTATAGTACCCAAAAAATCACCAACAGCCACACACAAGAACACTATTGTCTCACTTCCTCTAGAACACTTCAAGTATATGACAGACTATGAAGCACATAATATGTAAGTACTTGCTCAATGTGTATATTCATTCACACTGCCAAGTAAAGACAACGGCGTCATCAACTTTAAACTTTGTCATAAAATATTGTTTTTGTTAATATTCTTTATTTAAGGTACAAAAAGGTAGCTTTTCTATGAAGGTTTATCATATGAGCTGAAATGAGCTTCATAAATGGTGAAGGAGCAAAATACAATTTCCAAGTAAATATCAGAAAGGTAATTTCTGTTTGAACTTTTTTTTTTTTAATTAAAAATAGACCTGATTACTGGCTGAGTGATTTAATCTGAGCTTTGCTCTGGCAGCAAAGGCGTAAAGTATTCACTGTGCATTATTCTTTTTGATACAGATTTAATTCTTACAGGCTTTGCTGGTTGTCAGTCAAGTTAACATATGTAAAAACAAATGGAGTTAATGTATATAACATATATGTGTAGTTGTTTTCACTTACTTGAGCAGCTTTTTCAGTTTTTACACGTGGCTAACAATAATTTCCTGCATCAGCACGGGAATTCAGAGTCTCATCTGTATTTGACCTGTTTTGCAGTGCGACTGCTGCTTGCAGACTCTTTTAGGACACTGCAGTAATTCACTGCATGCTCTGTACAGATCAGTAGAGATGCTACTGCTTTGCAGAAGAAGAGATGCATAAACTAGTTGAAATCAAGACAGATGATCTAAGCTCAAGCAAGGGACTGAAGCCAGTCATTTTCCGGTGAATGAGGCCATGGACAGAGGCAAGGAAAAGAGGTTGTCATGGAACAGCAGCGGTAAAGGTTAGTCAGGGAAAGACTTAGATTCGATCAAATAAGACAAACACAACAGATGTCCAGGCTGGAAGTGCAGATAAACAAATAGGGAAAGCTGTGTCTGCTTATTTCTATTCTCAAAAATGTCGACAAATGTAAAATTGAGGAAAGCTGGCTTAGGAATGAGGACTGACCAAGCTTGTTTCTGAATGATGAGAGGATGTAGGTCACCTTTCTGCACAAAAATCTTGTTTTTAAAAAACATTGATGATAAAAAAGAGCACATTTTGAAGTATATGTATGTCAGACCATATAATTCTTTATTTTCCAGTCAGTCAAAACTAATGCAGGTTGTACTGTACACAAGTTTTTGGTTTAAAGCGCCTTTTTGATCCAGGTAAGACAACAAGTTGTACTATTGTCAAAAAAAGACTACATTTATGCAGCTTTAAAGTAGGTTCATTGTTAAATCTTTGTTTATTTGTTTATACACACGACATGAGTTCACATCTATCTATCATTTTCCATCAATTTTTTTTGCTGATGCTGAAGTCAACCCAACTACTGTTGGGTGAAAGTGAAATAAACTTTGAACACGTCATATGGGTCCAGTTGTTCAGTGGAAAGATATAAAACACATAAGGTGCGTTCAGTATACATCTGAGTAGGTTTCCACATCTGTTTTTATTTTAAGCACCTTCAAGCATCAGAAACAATTGGTCAAAAATCAAGATAAAAGTTTTCTATCTAGTTACCAGCTTTTTATGAAATGGCAGTTTTGGACTTTTCTTTATATCATTGTATGCTGCTCCGTTAAAGGAGCTTAAAAGACTTAAGGTGACAATGAAGCTCTTAAGAGAATTTTCCTACTTCAACCCTCATTTCAAACTTAGTTTCCTCTCCACGAGTGTTTCACATCAGCTTTTACTGACGCTAAAGGGTGGTCTGTAAAACAAAGACCCGATGTAAATGTCAATAAGGGTTATCAAACAGCTATTTTTAAGTTTTCTTGGAGAGCCAAAATCTATAGGCAGATTGACTGAGATGTTCCCTCGTTTTGGGGGAGAAAAAGGGTAATAGGGAGATGAAGGATGAGGGGTTGCCATAGAGACTGAGAGTCATTTAATGTTTCCATGGAAGCTCTGTTTTTTTACAGACTTTTTAAGGCGCTTTGTTTTTTTTTTTTCTTTTCTCATTTGTAAGTTAAATGCTGATATAAAGACTGCCAGACAGTGTCTTGATAAAAGTTTATCCTAACAAATCAGAGAATGTGTGAGGAAATCCGGAAGAAAAGTCACAAAAAGGCATCTTTTTCATTTTTGAGAAATTGTCATTGTGCCCATGGCAGATTGTTTTGACGACGATGCAGCTGACATATGGGTTTGTAAAGAGCATAATTCCAACAAAAGACCTTAACCAATGTATTCTTCTTTAAACTAAACAATTTCAAGATACACTCTTTACTTGGACACAGAAGCAGGTGTATTAATGTAGTAGTGTAGTCCCTCAGTCTAGATCAATATTGTAACTTTTGGAAAAGTCACTTGAGTGCAGAAAGGGAAGCTGAGGTGGGGGAATGGAGGGGCTTTACATAAGTTTTTCCTCAGGCTGTTGATGGAGAACAGTCAACAAAGCTTCCAAAATCAGATTTATTTTGACCTTTTCATATTGATTTTGTCAACCAACCACAGGAACCTGAATAAACCGAAAAGACGGGATTTCACTTTTTGTTCATGTATTATTTTTCTCATGCTTTTGCTGCTTTAAAGCCAGCTCAGAAAACTGTAAACCAACATGTAATCTAGAACTATTGTGAAATATTACAATCCACATGCCTTTTAAGACATTGGTCAAAACACCAAAGCCGATGTTATAGCTTTGAAATTAATATGCAAACCAATGAGACAGCACAGACTACAGCAGCGTTTGGAAAAAGAAAGGCATCATGAAACAGATGGCAGCTAAAAAGAGGGGAGGAGGGAATACGAATGACAAATTACCCCACTAAGAGCCATCAGTGAATAAGTCAGTCTCCCCAGAGACTTCTCCAATAATTTTTCCCTCTTCCTTCAAACCTTCTTTCTTCATCCAGGTAATTATCAATTTACAACATTTACAAATATGAGAAGTTTGTGTGCAAACAATCTCTAACTCTTACTATTTCTAGAAAACAAGACAAAAATGCTGCTATAAATGAGCTATATTATAGATTACATATAAACAAAGACTAGTTATTAGAAACACATTGTATTGAATTTAACTTTTCCTAATTTTTGTGACTCACTTAGTGAAATCCTGTATATTACATTCCAATACTTCTCTGGGACAACAAAACTTCACTTTTCCACAGTTTGTTCTTGTTTGAGAAAATATTTTTACATCAGATCAAAAGTTCTGTTGCTAAAGAGAATTCCAATGGCTGCCAGTTATATTTTCATTAATGATAGGTTTTCTTGTAGGTGTTAAAATAAATGTAAAGAGCAAAACATTAACGAAAAAAATCAATTTTTACTCCTACAGCATAGGCTTTTACTCCAATACAGTGAAATCATCTCCTATTCTCTGTGCAGTAGATATATTTGCAGTAGATTCATGGTAATTAACATCAAAAATCATTTGATTATGATTATAAATACCAAATTGTTTTTCTTCTTTTTCACATTGGTTTATGACAAATAAGGATGGGTATCATTAAGATTTTATCGATACTACTCCTCCTATCGATAATGGTTATCGATCTGGTGTTGTTATCTATACTTTTCTGTGTGAAAACAAGGAGGGAGAAGAGAAATAACAAACGATGTACATGAAAACCTACACCTCTCACTTGGACGGTCGAGCTCTGTGTCAAATCTGGTGTTTTTTAGCTTGGTGTTTGGACAGATTACTGGTGTTACCACCATAACAGGCACGTTTTTTTGTTACATTTAAGACAGCTGTTTGCATCTACTTTGGAAAAATACAGCTACACTTTGGACCTTTTTGCTCGTGGCCACTCTGCCATTCGCTTGTATTAGTTGTCACTGTCAGCGCAGGAATATGAGGGTGAGAGCGCATGCAGCGTAAGCAGACACCCCCAACCCCACACACTCACACACACTACAGCAGGCAAAGAACTGAGGAAAGAGAAAGACATGCTCCGGGTTTTTAAGCCACATGGAAACAAAGTAGTACACTCCGTGTCCACGCTGCTGCCACACCGCCATTGTTAAGCAATACTTATAAGGCTAAAACGTACTGTTCTGGTAAAAGATTTAGGGCCCATTCACAACAATGTAAGATAAAAAAAAAAAAAAAACAACATGATGACCAGATGTGAGTAGAGTATCCAAAAAATTTTTCTCACATAAGACTAACTTTCATTTAAAGTAATGGTACTCCAGTAAAACTAAGAAGCAGTCTTCCAAATAGTAACTTAAAAGCATTTGGTAATAAAGAGTTCTGATCTGATTTTTAGTCTAAAGTTGAATCAAGTCAACCCAAAAACATTCATTTTTAAATGCTTCTATAATGATAACCTGTTGCCACAGGTCAACGAGCATTAGTGATGGTGACTATCGTTCCTCTTTTATGTGCCTTGTTAAAGCTTCTGCCAGCCACACCCATAAACACATGCAGTGACATTAATTACCATCATTGGTCTCCCAGCCCCCATCACTTTAACTCCCCACCATTACAATCAAACATGCCTTTAAAACATGAACCCCAACCCCCATGACACACTGATAGGAACCTAGTTGCTATAGCAACAGGAGGCAGTTGCTCGGGCGACTAATGTGAAGAGAGGTGACTGTGGAAACAATAGATGTTTAGTGTTGGGGGGGGTAGCAGTGGAAGGTGCCGAAGGAGATCCAGTCCAGCTATAAATATCCACTGAAGGCGATCGGTCTGTCTGTGTCTCTCATGTCTTACCCAGACTACACCAGACCTGATCATCTGAACTTATCTTTCAAGATGGGCCGTCAGCTGTTAGATCACATCAGAGGAATTTTTCACAGTTGATTGTATAATAAGATTGTCTAGCCATCCCACATTTGACTCTGCTCATAAACAACCCAGCGTGAAATGGAATGCACTCTCTTGGTACATCTTAAAAGAGCAGATGGTGAATTTCCTTTTCAGCAAATCTTAAAGTTTTCTTTGGTTTAACTTGAAAAAACAATGCACATTCATTCAAAGGAGTTTTTGGACATACACTCATACACTACATTCAAACTCTCGAGCTAGGTGTTCACACTGGTCACATCGACTTGCGTTAAAGCGGCTTCTTTCAATGAAAAGTTTATGTAAACAATCTGAATCAATTCGAATTTTGGACTTCTGCGTCCAAAGCTCTCATGTTCACGCTTTGCTAAGCAAATTTTCAAGTTTGGCCGCAGGTTCTGCATACAAAACGGGCGTTCATTGATTGCGAGCTGGAAGTTCAACCAGTTTAACAGTCAGGGACTAGGATTTGGTAGTGATGTGTGGGTAAAGTCCTTTTCAAAGCACAGAAGTGTCAACCGTTTTAAGCATGATCATGAAGGAGAAAGGAATAATTGCAGTTTCTAACCAGACGAAATTATGACTCCAAGTCTTTCATATATTGGAATGGAGCTGTGAATGAAAACTCCTGCAGCAAGTTTCACAAGATTGACAGCGCTTCAACATTTCACCACACGCCTCTTCCAAATCTGAGTACATGCTCTAGTATCAGGTAGTGACAGTCCAATGTGAACGCTGTATGCTAAAAGCATCACATATCCAATGTGTACAAAGCATTAGAATTTACAACAAGTTAAAGAACCTACATTTTTTTGTGTCATAACTAATCCTGCAGTGACCGTTATTGAGCCTCTGGTTACTTATTTGAATGTCCATGTAGTTCTCTACAAGAGCTTGAAATTTAAAAAATTTGCACATTAGCACTTCAAGCTCTTTTGTGGTGCAGCACGTGGCTATAAAATAAACCAAAAAAGAATTTCTTGTCTGTTCCCAGTCTTTTTCATTACATCGTGAATGATTTTAGACAAGTTGACGTTCACATCTTTGATGCTGACCTTCTGTCAGCTTCTTTTTTTACTCTGTCTTTTAAGAGAAATTCTGACAGCTGGTTGTTGCTCACCGTTACCGAAAGTTTGGGGATCATCATGGCTCATAAGACACACAACAACTTTGTGTTTGGATTGTAAAGTAGATGTGAAGCACAAACTCAAGCAAACACGCACCTCTTTGTTTGTTATTTTGCTACAGATCACAAGTTACAGATCCTCACAGTAATGGTGTCTTTATTTGTCCTGTACAATGTATATTATATCATTGGTCAATTAATAAAAGTCACTGAATGGATGGTTGGAGAAAAAAATATTTCTTATCACAGTTACCAGTTTTGCTACTTAATAGTTCTCAGTTGTATACTGATTGTTTTTTTGTGTTTTGTATTTGAGCTTTTGTAGTTCATATTTTAACATAGCCTCTTAATACCTTGAGATCCCATTTATGTTTTTTTTTTGTCTTTGGGCCACAGCTTTGACATTGTCTCTATTGTAGTTTTGTTCAGTAAAACATTGCTAAAATCCAATGGTTTTATATAACTCTGTGTTACATGGGGAGGTCATCTGACTGCTTGCTTGTCGATTTTTGTCCTCATGGAGGGTTGATGTCAAAGTTCGTTTTTGGCCCAGTTTCAAAAACCACACATCCAGGAAAAGGAGATGTTTTTGGAAAAGAAATAACTGTTGCAGCAGGTGGGGGTATGACAACACTCCGACCTGAAGCACATGAGACTAACTACTACATCTGCTTTTACTATCAGTCTGTCCGCAGCCACCTGGGTGTAGGCGGATATGTTAGAAGTGACAGAAACAGTGGTGCGTGGTTGCTGGGGGGTTTGGGTTTCTGCTAGCTGTTGTTGATTCAACTGTACGTTGATTGAGCTTGTTGGCATTTTGGTTGTGACAGGCCCTCCAAAACCAGTGACAGGCTGCCTTTAAGAAGTGTCCAAACATGTCTGCATCAGCAAGATCTGCTTGAAGCTGAGAAAGACTTAGGAAAGGAATTATCTAAACCAAGACTTCATTCACAACCAGGTTGAAAATTTTATTGGATTTATAACACCTCATAATCGATTAGGAATAAGTCTTGTGTTGTTATTTATCACACCTCTTATGGACAAGTATCCAAATGATGGCATGAACTATAGTTCAGAGTGGCAGACAACAGTTCTATACAGGATCTCACAGGAGACTGGAGAATTTTTACCCAAGATATTTGCATTTTACCAGTTTTATACATTTTTTTATTGACACACACCACCACCTTAAATCTCGCACTTCCCTGAAGTCAAAGTCTTGCTGAGTCACTGAATATCAAAGCAGACTGCGCTGTGATGAAAATGCCACTTCCCTGAAGCAAAGGTCTGCCATGTCCTGGCTGCTGTCAAAACAGCAGCAAGGCTGGTATTGTCCTAATGTTGTCACACATGAGCGTGGGACCAGAAATGTTCAGACGAAGTCTACACCCAAACTGACATGACCACATGGACTATTAACTGAAACTTAAAAGTTTTTTTGTTTAAATTATTTACTTTTTTACGTTATAGTAAAAAAAAAAAAAAAAAGTCTACTATACATCAATCTAAATAGTATTTTCCAAGACCAATATAATCGATGTATTTAATTTTGAAACAATTTTATAATGGTAAAGGTCGGTTCGATTTAATAACTTGCCTCAGATCGTCTGGCTCTGTCAAAACAACATAAATCAATTAAGTCTATCAATGAATACACGAATATATGAATTAAAAAAAGGTAAATTTACTGCTGAAAGAAATTAGACTGTTCAAGCATTTTATATCATGAACCTAAAAGAATTGTGTATTTGGTCATAAAACAGATGTTCTTTTATGGAATGGCGTCGTAAAATTAACACCCTTTTTACAATAAAACCCTTTTAGGATATTATGTAGTTTTTGGACATGCAACAGTTTAAATGATATATCTGTAAATTGATGACCATTTTTTTTAAACTTGCACAACTCAAGAAAAGACGGTTTAGAGAATAAAACTGTTTCTGACGGGGATTTTTAGTAAGATGTCGTGCTGAAAACCTTTTAAATCTTTCATGCAAATGAATGTTCGTCTGATTTACTTTAAAAAAAAACATGTGTGAGATTGATTTTTACTCCATGCATCTGCATGTCCGTCTCTCTTAATGTTCTTTTGGTTACATTCAACATGACAACATGATTACTCAGGACCACGTATCCTGTGGTGTTCCTATAGGGTGTAGAAGGTAGCATTGTTTGGTGTAATTTAACCCAACTGACCTGAAGCTGTGTGTCAAGGTCTTTTTTCGTGATGCATTTGCCCTCTTATATCTCCATAGCTGTTTCCCTTCAACCCATCTTCTTCCCTTTCACATTGAGTGCTCACAATGCTGAGACATGCACATGCTTGACTGACCTTCCTGTGAGCATTTGTGAACTATACCTACTTGTCCACAAACTCTGGCGTAGTCATGATATTTGCTGTTCATAATTCAGCTTTAACAGCATCTTTACAAGCTTTTCTTTCCTTCTAAATATAGCTGAGCAAAAGGTGTGAGTTTTGTGTCTGAGGTTTGCAGCAGACATGATTTCCAACTAAAATCTGTTGCATTTTGCCAAATGCAGCAGGTGCAAAAATGAAACTGTATTAATGAATGAAGTAAAGTGGTTTCAGTATCACATTTCTTACAGGAAATCTGTGTTTGAGCGTGAAGTCTGCTGGATTTCTTATTTTTGCTGGAAAAAAGAACAAAAGAAGCATTAAAAAAAGAGAAAGAAAAGACTGATGGGGAGGGGGGATTTTTTTCTCCACTACGATGGGTGGGATCTAAACCAGGCTGTAACCAATTGACATCCACAACTGGATCACATGACGATTGCACTGTGCAGTAAGAGAAGCAAGCAGTGAGGGAGAAAGGGAAAGAGCTGCATTCTCAGCTCAGCTTCAGTGTGTAATGAGGCTCAGACCAGAGACACATCCACACACATACAGATCGAAGCACACCTGGCTGACTGAACGCAACAGACCGGCAAAGCAACACACCCAAGAAGACAGCAGCAGACCGGCAGCTGTTAGACTTTTGCACCTGAAACTTGAGACAGAAGATACAAAGAAAGGTTGAAGTCCAACAGGAAGGCATGTCTTCTCTCTCTGATCAGCAGGCTGCTTCTCCTTTCTCAGAGTACAGTGAGCTTTGCAAGGTACCACCCGCCGGGCCGGCTCAAAACTGGGATTGGCAGCCCCCTTCGGGCATAGGCATGGACACTTCAGAAGGATTGGTGGTAGCCAGTAGACCTCTGGCCTCAGGTGGACTCACAGATGAAGACAAGCTGTGCCTGTTTGAGCAGACGGGCCAGGATGGCATGGATGTGAAGCTGAAGGTGCCGGGCAAAGGTGGCGGCATTCCTGGCAGCAGCTCTATGGGTAATGCCTCACTGGGCAGTGCAGGGGAGAGTCCAGACAGTCCACCATCCTCCTCTCCATCTCCTTCCCCTGCTTCTCCTGGCAGGCTTCCCTCTGCTCTTAGTTTCAGCAGCAAAGAGCCGCTGCCGCCTGCTCCTGGATCTCCCGTGCATCATGTGGACCTGTCGTTATCTCCTAATACAGTGCATCTGCCCTCAATAGGGGTCTCTCCTGATAAAGATTCTCCATCTGAGCAGTGGAACAGATCAGGCTTTGCTGATTCCAGTCCTAAAGTGGCCATGCCTCAGGTGGCTCCAAACTGCTGTGTCACAGGAACTGTTAACAGCCAGCACCTGAAGGTGGAGGACGGCTTGACCAGAGATGCAGTTTATCAGGGAGAAGGCGGCTTGGCTCAGGGCTCCTTCGGGGACAATAGTGAGGAGGATGAAGTAAATGAGGGAGAGTTAGAGCCTCGCTTCATGGGACAGGCTCAGCAGCAGAGAAAGGCTATGAGGCGAGCAATGTCTG
>BSAI01000108.1:45047387-45127394 GCA_036245035.1 Adrianichthys oophorus | reverse complement strand
TCCCTACTGAAGATACCGAGCTTGACCAAACAACCACGGGGGGCCCTCGACGTCCACCACACTCAATGAAGCGCTCACTGACTGTTGCAGAAGATCAGCCCCCCACACCACCACCCGGGCTTTTAGCAGCTGGTGCCACCCACACTGATCTGCGGCAAACTCCTTCCGAAACCAAGCTCCACCTCTCCCCGTTCTCACCACCCGCCATTCCCGCTTCACCTGTCGATGCACCAATGGACGGCCTTGCAGTAGAGATGGAGCTTGATAATGTAGTATTTCCAGTTCCCTTCAGCCCGAACGTGGACTCCAACTCTGCACTAACTGAGCCCAAGAATGCAGGAGAGGCAAATCCTCAAAGTGATGAAAATGAAGATACTAAGTGTCACATGAAGGAGGTGGATAATCAACCAATCGCAGTAGCAAGTGGGGACTTATCTACAGAGACATGGGACAATAATGATGGAGAACTTACTACTGAAGATGACTCCAGTAGAGGTTTGACCTCAAGCCTTAACCCCTTCACCACAATGGATGGTAAGTGGGGATCACTCCTGTGGTTCAACTGTCCAACTAGGAGGCTGATGGGGGCAGAGCATAATGTATGGTGAAGTGAGCAAGCTTGTGTTAGATTGCTGGAAGGGTTTTAGACTTGCCATACATTGTCTGTACATTATAGCTGGTTTTCCCAGGAGCTCACTGTTTTTAAAAAATATTTTTTTGATAAAATGTAATTTTGGTAAGCTTGAAATCAACATTTAGTTCACATTAAACTTTGAAACTTGAAAAAAAGTCTAATCCATCACCATAGTAATCTTTAACCATTAAAACACCAAGACAGTTGCCAACTAAAAAAACATGGAAACATAGTGTTGTAAATCTGTAGGATAGAGCATTATGATGGAGCATACAGAATACTGATACAATCGTCGTGATTCTAGAGATGTGGTCAGGCACAGCTCAACAGCAAATGCTTTGATATTTTGTACTAGTATTCCTCATCTTCTTTTATGTTAAATTGTTTATTGTAGCGATGGAATTAAAAGGTTTATAATGTGTAGTTATACAACATGTTGGTTGTTTTGAATTAATTTGTACACTTTCAACACTGTGGTGGAAGACGAGGAGCTTGTTATAAGTCATACAGCATGTGACCTTAAGGTTAGCCTTACAGTACTCATTATAAATGATGGAGTCTTTTGGTTAACCCCCATTACATCTCTAATCTGGGTTCATCAGAGGAAATGAAGTCAAGCAAAGCCAAGATCCTGTAAGCAGGTCATTACTGAATGTTAGCCTTCTCCCAGTGAAGTCAAGTCTGGAATTCATTGCTGCAGTGTTTCCCATGAGAGCAGTCTGCCATACTGTTTTTCTGCTCTCTGTTTCATTTCTCTGGGATGCCATCCTTGTTTGTATCGCCTCTAACAAAGCTGAGCGTGGCAGACACTGCAGTGTGGCCACTGGAGAATTAAAGAGGCAGAGAGGTTTTCTGATGCTCTGACGTCCAGATGGGAACAAAGGAGTGTTTATTCCAGATGTTTGGTCTTATCTTATACATTTGTTGGGTTTCGTCTAACAATGACAACACTCAAAAATCACATTATTCCTTTGATTAGTTTTTAGTCCGTCTTTTTAGAGGGCCTTGGGGCTTCAAAGAAGATTTTGAACAAAAAACTTATAAGAAGAAAAAGATGTGGTTACATTAAAGACAGACTTTAATTAAATTAACTTCGCCATTTTAATTAATTTGTTCATGGTTAACTGGAATCACGTTCTATATTTGAGCTGCAATGAAGATGCAAGATTAAGCTGATGTGTTATTATAATGAAGTGCATTACACTGCTGTATATAGACAATGTACAGCAGTGTAAACAGTCGTGTGCATACAGTGGGGCAAAACGTATTTCAGAGTTATAAGTCTCCAAGTTTTACTATTTAAAAAGATGATAGAGGTCTGTAATATTCATTCTAGGCAGACTTCAAATGTGACAGATATTTATGTAAAAAGATATTTCAGGAAATTACCTTGTATAATTATTTTCTTAAGAATGTATCTGCTTTATGGTTCAGAAATTAGGTGTTTACCTTCTGCAAACAAGCAAGAATTCTTGTTCTATATTGTAGAAGCTCTTCTGTCCTTCTCTGGTTCCCTGTATTAATGTCACTTGTTTGAACTGATAATTTGTATGTATAATGGACACCTGTCCACATCTTTAAACAGTCAGACTGCAACCACTCTACCATGACCAAGGCCAAAGAGCTGTCAAAGGACACCAGGGACAAAATTAAACGAGACTGGAGATGAGCTAATCTACAATAAGGACACAGATTGAAGAGAAAAGCTCAACTTTTTTGAGCAATTATTAGAAAATGGTAGAAATACAAGATCACTGACAGTCAACCTTCATCTGGAGCTCCATGTAAGAGCTCACCTGTTGGTGTAGAGATGATCTTGTTGAGGGAACAGTGCAGAACTAGACCAACTCAATGGCCTTTGGGTAGAGCGGCCACTGGAACAGTCAGCATTAAGGGGTTGGATTGAAGGATAAACCACCAAATAGTTCCCGAGCACAGCTGTCTGCAGCTTACCGCTCCCCCTCCAGGGAATGGGTACACTGCAGAAAGCAAATTTCACATTACTAGATGCGTGACGGCTAATAGGACTTTAACTTTATCTGCATGTGGAAACTGGTCCATGACCTGAAGAGAGCTGGGACCACAGTAAAGAGACTGAAATAGAACTTTTGTATAGATGCCACTCGCCATGTTTGGAAGGGAAGGAATGCTAAGCTGCATCCCCAAAGAGCCATAAACATTGTGAAGCAAAGAGGTGAAAGCGCCATGATGTGGGACTGCTTTTCTGCAATATGGACAACTGATTCCTGTTAAGGAAGGGATGATTAGGGCCATACATGGTATGGCGAGGTTTGTGATTGCCAAATACAGTTTTGCCCCGCAGTAATTATTGTTGTCTTCTGACAAGAAGTTGTTAGCACTTTTTTCTGCAAATCAAAACTCTAAACACAGAATTGTGATAGTGCATAAACAGGTTATGTTTGATAACTACAGCCTGAGCTGGTAAATTTTCTCCTCAGTATGTATCTAAACTCTGAACTTACATCCAAATGTCAGAACATGAATAATAGGCTCATAACCTTCATTGAAACACTTATTGAATTTCTAAAGATATGTTTGCTTGTTTTAACTTACAATTTAATTTACAAAATGGGAACAACCTACAATTAGCCAAAGTAAAAATGTTTTTGCTGTGCTCTAAAGTCTGGTCCTGAAAAATGCCTACTCAACGGCACCTTTGGTTTTTGTATTACTCAGAATATACTTGAAAACTTGCAAACTAGAATTATACTGTTGTGCAACACATGTAATCACATAATATTGGTTTTCTTAGCCAAAATTCAACCTTTATTCAGATTTGGCAAGAGTGTAAATGAGGCTTTTATCTTAATCAACAATACACAGTTTTTCTTTAGTGTACTGAACCTCAGTGGAAAATAAAACATGGAATTGATCAATCTTTAAAGAAAATTTCAAGGCTAATTAGTCAATATTATGAAATAGGATATAATGATTAAATAGGACATATCTGACTCTTGGTCTCTGACACCAGCTCAGAGTTCTCACAGCTAAGATGATAAAATGAAAATTCAAATCTCTCAGGACAGTATTTCAACACAGACTATGAAAAGACATTTTTGTTTGTTGTCCAACTTTGTAAACTAAACAAAAATAACTAGATTTGAAAGCTGCTGGTTTACAGAAACAACAAAAAATTAGAAAAGGCAGCTCAAAGTGACATGATGACATATTTATCTATATGGCTGAAGTTCCCCAATTAAATAATTTAATATAAAACAGAAGAAGCTGAACCAAATATGACTTCAGCATTCAGATGCATCTTCAGCTCAGTGACAGAATAGTGTGATGAGAGCATAACTCAATATTGACAAGTCAATGTTGGTATTCTAAGCGATGTAATTGATTGGGGTAATGGACTGCATTTATTCTGCACTTATCTAGCCTTATGATTCAGAGTGTTTTTGCTCTACAAGCCTCATTCATCCTGAGTCTACAAATTGCTTTTCACGAAGAGCATGGGAGTTTCAGTGCACTGCAGAACGACATGCTGACATAGACAGAAAGATCCACTGAGGATCAGTTTGCAAATGATTGTTGTACATCCAAAGCTTCCCTGCTTTCCCTTCACCATCAAACAAACAACGATACTCAAAGAAAGGTGTCAAAAGTTTGATTAACCTCCTAAGATCCTGTGTGTGTGCACACATGAGGACAAATGGCCTCCATACAAACACCCAGGTCTCAGGAGGCCAAGTCTTAAAGGTGGTAGGATTTCTGCAAAACCTTATGGCCTGTCCCAGACTTTACTACACCAGAAAAATGCCCTAAAATAACAAAAGAACTTTGACAAGTTTCGATTTACCTATTTATGTTTTACAAAAACAGAGCGTATCACTTATACAGACAGAAACATGAGTGCGTGCTCTACTTTGCTTCAGCTCTTATAACCGACATCATCGATTCTGCCGGGAAATGCCTCCCATCGCCAACCCCATTGTCTAACAGTGATCAATGTTTCCAATCATAAGCTGTCAATAGTGCATGTCCTTCTGTAATGGCCTGCATGGTCGAAGTGCTTTGTTCATATCAGCTGATAAGAAGGCGGCACTATTGTTCTACAAACACACAGGTGCAGGTGAAAAACAGACCTACTGTTGCTTGGTTATAGAATGTAAAACCAAACAAATGAAGGGTTTGGTATGAAGTAAGATGGGGAATTCATGCTTCTGTTCTTTTCTATTTGAGACTCTTCTATCATAGGTAGAAAGAAAGGAAATTGACCAAGATGCATTGCAGAGAAGAGTCAAACCGAAACCCTGGGAGTGATTTGAGTGACGCGTCCTGCTGGCTGCTTTAATGAATCCACTCTGAGCAGGCTTTTCCCAGCTGTGACTGCAGATCAGATTACAAACTGAATTAAAAGATCACTCTGATCTGCTGAGCCTTTCAATGCTTTCAGCGCTTAAGACGAAAACCTTTTGTCATGTGAAGCCACTTGAGTCTAACAGCGAGGGTCCATGATGGAGCTTGTTCTGAATCTGCACATTTTCTTTCTTACATGTTTGTTTTTGGGTGGGGATGATCATTTTTGCAAAATGTTCTTTAAAATTAGGAGAAGGAGCTGCTCTTCTTAATCTAGAATAGTGTTTGTTTTTTTTTCTTTTTTTGTATACAACAATATGTAATATGTACTACTCAGTGTGAAACCTGGGCCCGTTTGGATCAGCACAGGACTGATATCCTGGTTAGGGACACAGTAATGCTCTTTTTTTGCAATTCAGTTTCAGTTCAATTGATGATTTGTGTGACAGAAAATCTCTTTTTTTTAATTTGCTGACAAGCAAGGAAACCCTTCCAGTTGGCTCAAACTAAGCCTAGTATTATGTAATAAAACAATAAATAATAAAACCTTCTGGAGTATGACACAATAGGCCTTTGAAACTTTAAACTTTGGCCTGAGTATGCAGTAGGGATCCAACAATCCACTTTCCCCATGGTTTGGTTCAATAGTGTGAACATACAGTTTAGTTTTAAACAGAATTGTGACATCCCTAATCCTGACAATAGTAAAAAAAAAATTTCAAATGAATTCGGTGAAATTGCAAAATGTTCCATGGCACTTGTGACCATCTCTCATGGCAAACTGTCACCACAGCATACTGGTTGAAAAACACTGTTTTAGATTAAATGAATTCAGTTCAACAGAACAACACAGTCGAGTCATTTTAGACAGAGGTTTTTGTTTTGTTTTTTTTCTTAAGTTTCTCTTAGTCTTCAACTTGTTATGACCAAATATCTGCATAGATGGAGGATGTCAGAATTAAAGATAAAAACAGTCAGGAGTAATGTTTTTAACATGGACCAAAGTTGTTGTGAGTGTATGATGAAACCTAGAGAGTCTGGATAAGCTGGTAAACTTTAGAATAGTTTGATTTATTCTGTGGACTAAAAGATGCTGTAAATGGATGAAGTCCATTTTTATAATAGACCCCACAAAAACAAGAAGCTTTGCAAGAGCAGACAATCAGGAAGCCTCAGTTTTCAATGATCTGCTTGTTGTTCATGAACCTGTCAGGAAGAAAAAACATCTCTTCCACCTATTTTATTGTGAAAAACAGAATAGTCGTCATACTCACACATGTCCTCTGTCGTTATTTACAGTAAAGCCTGAAAAACTGGAGATGGAAGAAAAAACAGAGGAAAAGAATGGAGATGTGAAGAAAGTGGAGCCGTCTGACCAAGTAGATGCAGCTGAAACGAAAAAGGGCAAAGTGGAAATCACAAATAGTGAGACTCCAGCCAAAATGGAGAAAGAAGAAGAGACGGTTGAACAGGGTAAAGAGGAGGAACAATCAGACAAACATACAGAGGCAGAGAAAGAAGCAGAGCAAGTGGAGGAGAAGAAAGAGACACCAAGTGTTAAAGAGAATGAAACAGAGAAAGTGGAGGATGTTCAGGAAAAGCAGGAGACAGTTGTGAAGGCAGATGAAGCAGCAGTCAAAGTGGATGAGATGGAGAAAAGTCCTCAAAAGCCTGAGGAGGTCAATAGAGAGATGAAAACAGAAGAAAAAGCTTTGGAGAGTAAAAGTGAAGAGTGCAAAGTGGAGAACCATACCACTGAGGAGAAGGAACATGGAGAGAAGCACATCGAGCTGCCCAGCAAAACTGATGATGTCTCAAATGAAACTGAGAAGATGGATGACACCGAGGTGAACATGACTACAGAGATAGAGGACCCCAAGAAAGACAAGACAGACACCGAAGCAACCAAGGCGACCGAGAAGGAAGCTACAGCAAGTGAGCCTTCTGAGAAGGCTGAAGTCAAAGTGCCACAGATAGAGGAGAAAAAGGAGAAGGAAGAAAAAATCCAGGTAGAAAAAAAGGTGGCAGAGAAAAAAGAGGAGAAAAAGGAGAAGGTCGTCAAATCAGAAGGAGAGAAGAATAAAAAAACAGCAAAACCTGCAGCAGGTGGAAGCAGCGCAGCGTCCAGCAAAGACAACGCAAGTGCTGACAAGACCAAGGTACACATACACCACCACAGTAGTTTGTACTCTCCGAGCACAGCCTCTTTACCCACAATGCCTTGTAATGTCATATGCCTAGGAAAAGTGTTTTTAAATCATCATCTTTTTAAAAAATCGCTAAAGCAACTTTACAAGAAGAAAAATGTGGTTTTCACAAGTCAGTTTTGAAAAAACGTCCACGCTCGTCTACACTCCTTATGGTTTACCTTCTTTCACTTTTACATCTTTGCCATGAACTTATTTAAAACCCACTTTTCCTTTCAGAAATGACCCTTTTTTGGAGATATAAGTCGCTCCAGAATTTAAGTCATAGCAGCAAAAAAATAATAAATAATTATAATAAAGAAATAGTAATCATATACAAGTCGCAGTTTTGGGAGAAAAGTGCGACACTTCTGGACAAGACCCTCAAGCACAGCGTAATGCTGTGTTCACACTGGTAAATTTGCATCCCCAGATTGTCTTTCGACTCAAGTCAAATTTGCTGCTCGTCCAAGAATGTGTTCATAAAATAGACTCTCCAGACGCGTGGGAAAAGCTGTCGTCAAGTTATTTCTCCTCAGCGCTACGTGGAATCATTGTCTGTATATCTAATTTACAATACAGGGAAGATGTGGATTACATCAAGAGATCAGGTTTATTTACTTTGAAGATCTCTACAAAAGCATGGGTATTGCATCTCCGTGTCTGGGTTTATGGGATCATTCAGCCTTCACCATCTACGGCAGATGTGTCTGAAGGGCAGCGCTTTCAGCAGTACTTGCCCCACGTTAGTCTGAAGAGGAAATATCAAATCAAGAATAATAATGTCTCTTTGCAAATAACAACAACATAAAATGTAGGAGGAGACGCCATGTTTGTTTTGGATGGCTCTCGGCTCTGCATTGCAGTCAGTGGATAAAAACAGATATACACCTATAATTCAATTCCATTTTATTTATATAGCCCAATATCACAGCCACAGCCGTCTCATTGGTTGTTAAACAGACTAAGCTGAACAAACACCCTCCTTCGCAGTGAGGAAAGAACCCTATCTTTTTTTTTTGGGGGGGGGGACTAAGAAACCTCAGGGTTGCCCACATGAAGGAGAGATCCTCAACCCCGGACGGACAGGTGACGTGCTAGAACTATCAAAGAAAAGTGAGCTTAATTCATTCTTTAACTACATGGCTGAATAACAAGTATATGTCTAATAAACAAACACATCTAGATAAACAGCTACAAGTTAAGATAACAGCTAAATATTTAAATAAACAACGACAAGTTTGAATAGAGTAGCCCTCTAGAGTAGCCCTCTAGTGGTTGTTAGAGGGGAACAACTGCTTAAGGGCAACTGGTTGTTAGTGGGAAAATGACAAACATATGTCTATATATGTTTTAAAAAAACACATAAGTCGCACCTCCAGCCAGACTATGCAAAAAAACTTATACTCCAAAAAATATGGTAAGAATTTTTCTTGATTATTTTTTGGTTTCATAATTTTGGGTTCAGTTACTGTCTGTGGTTTTGACCCTGATCCCATCATCTCTTGTTTTACCCTTGTTGTTTTTTGTCACCTTTCGTTCTCCATCTGTTCTGCCCTCCACCCTCCTGGTTCTGGTTTGGCATCTCAGCCTACAGTCGGGATGACCAAACCAGGCACCGCCGGCAAAATGAGGCCGAATTCTGTGGCCGCCGGGGTTTCACTCACAGCCAGTAAGCGTCCCAGTCCTTTCCTCACCACCAGTACCTCAGACAAAAAAACAGCAGCACCTAAGACTACATCCAGCACTGTTGCTGGGCCCAAGCGGCCCGCTGTCACTTCCATCAGTCGCCCTTCATCTTCCACCACATCGCGAGATCTTAAGCCCAAGGTAGGTGTAAGAACAACTCAAAACCATGGATCCATAAAGGTTTCTTTATCAAAAAAATAAACCAAAACAATTATAGCATAAACAAGTAAACTCACGGAGTTTATTCAATCAAAGGTTATTTAAATGTTATTATAAGCATGAAGTTGAGTGACAGGTTGAGCTTGTCAGAAGTTTCTGGTTGTTTGGGGAAAAAATCCCAGAAGAAAAAAAAGGATCTGGATATATTTGGAGAAGATAAAGGTATATAAGAAATATTTTATAAAATATTTCATCACTGTTTCTTTGGAGGAGGATAAACACAAAGGAAAAATGTGACTTTAAACGTCTATGGTTAATTCTTGACAATATACTGAATGGATTTTCATCTCATAGTAAAAAGGAGGAGTTCTGTTGGGATTGTGGTTGGTCGATGACACTTGATTGATCAGTTTGAAACATGCAGTATTGGAAACCTCTAAAGGGTTCTTAGTAGTTCTTTTAAAAAGAAGTCCTTGAAGTTCTAGTACATGATGTCTTCAATGTAATATAGGAACTTAAAGTCTGTGTTGTCTGACGATCATGTGAACCCCATATGATCAGCTCAAATGTGTGTTCTGATCTAAGTTACAAACGTAGGAAAAGTTTAGCTTAATGCATGTCAGTCGTTTTTGCTCTTTGGTTCTCATAGAACTCCTTTGTGAGAGACATGGTTCCCGTCAGCTGGATGCTTCTACGGAGCATCCTAAAGACTGTTGTTTGTTTATCTAGCAGGGCAGCGTCAGCAAACGCAACCCATCTCATATTGGTCGGATTCCAGGTTTGCTGGTTCCTATTTTTTCTTGAAGAAGTCATTAGTCTGTGGCTTCATAGACTTATTTTTCTTTACACTCTGATTGTTGACATATGCTCAGTAAAACCATAAAATGTTCGCTACGTTTTTTTTTTTTTTGGTTAATCAGACTTCATGTTTCTATTGCTGTGACTCAGATTCACGCAGAAATCCAAGAATTCCCAAAGGGTCAAATACATTTCTTGCACCTGACTGTGATAAGAGGACAAGTGAAAATAATATTCAGGGATTAATGTTTCTTATAGAGATTTCACTGCTTCAGACACTGTAAGAAACTGTATTTATCACTGAAGTGTCTGCTCAGAAACATGACATCGTCCACGCACTCCAAAGAAACCAGTTAATCCTGTCATTAGAGAGTTCTTTTGTTATTTAGCTCTTCAGCAAAGCAAGACGTTTTTAGTCATCTACCATCTAGCATTTGTTTGTTATATTTCTAGGTTGTTATCATGTGACTTTTTCACAAGGTCAAAAACTGTATTAGACTCAAAACTTAAAGTTCTGTTCTCCACTTTGTGGCTTCTCCTCACGGCCCTCACTGTCGCCCTCTTGTGGAGGTTTCTCCCACGCCACATCCTTTAAAAAAAATCAGTAATACTAGCGTCACTGGAGTTTGTTTTGTATCAGAGACTGTTTTGTCATTTGACCCCCCCCCCCCCCCCCCATTTACAGGGAGGGGCAGTCATTGTCCGTGGTAGCTGTAAATCCTTTGGTAAGGAAGTTGCATTACAAACCAATATAAAACTTTCTATTTATGTGGGTTATTTGTTTGTTTATTGCAGCCCTCACAGGCAACCACAGAGAAGCGCCCTCCGGTGGCAAAACCCAGCACTGCTACCTCAAGTAAAAATGGCTCCAGCGCTGCCACCAAAAACGGAGTCACAGCAGCCAATAAAACCACTACAACAGCCCGGACGGCCATGTCTACCCGCACAACTACGACTGCTACTGCAGCTAAAAAACCTCTGGGTAAAAACGCTTCAACGTTGGCTGCAGGCATCAATGCGATCATGTAGAAGGCCTCTTTCGTTTATGCATGCTTTTAAATCTGTGCTTCAGGCTCTAAAACTGCAGAAAGCAAACCAGGAGAAGAGAAGAAACCTGGCAGTCTGAAGACTTCTGCAGGTATCAGTGCAGCCGTCCGTACTTTATGTATAGTTCTTTCTGGATTTGGTCCTGGATGTTCGTTCAAGGAGTGAATATTTCCAGAAATGTGTAGTTTGCAATCTTGGATCATTAAAATGCTGGTTTGGTTTCTAACCGTCAGCTAGAAACTACGATTTGCAACATCCTGACCCCTTTATTCAGTTTCTTCAGTCTCCAGCTTGTCCTGGTCTCATTATCCTGCCGCCTCAGAGCTCTCCAGTCGTCAGGATCTGCCGTGTCTGTACGTCCGGGCTGCAGAATAAACAGGCCGTCTTAAGGCGCCACTTTAAAACCTTCAGCACAGCAGCCTGTGGATTACCATCCTCTTTTTGAGAGTTTGCAGCTCTTGCTGATGCAGCTTCGGGTCGTCTAATCTGCCGGGGCTCGTTCTGAAAGCCAAATTACTCTTAAGAAACAAGAAGGCAGCCAGAGATATTCCAGAGGCTTTCAGGGAGGATTGACGACCCAACATGTGATTCAGCACAGCTCAGCCCGTGAGGAAAGAGCTGCTTTAGTGAACTGACAGATTTTACCCACCAAAGAAAGGTGCTGCCTTAATGCTGTTGAGCCCCACATCTCAGTACGTGTGCTTCACCTACACAGCAACACGACTAACCTGGAGTTTATATTTTTGCTAAACCACTTTTTAGTTAAAGTACAAAAATCCTTCTGAACTTATGTGTTTTTACACCTGGAGTGGAATCATATCTAGATAAACATCTCAATTTAGTGTCTGAATTTAAACACTTGTTGTTCTGAAACCTCAAAAGAAGCAGAAATGCATTTCACTCTGATCAAGTTGAAATCATTTTTTTGATGTTCCATCATAATTATTGGCCTGCATTTCTCACTAAAGCAAAAAAATAGCATAGAAAAACCATCAACCACTGCTTTAATCCTTCAACTCCTGTAATAGAAATTTTCATTTTGTTATGTTCTAGATGCTTAAATTGTGTAAAATAACAACAAAAACCAAAAAGCTACTTTGAATATTCAGCACGTTTACTTATAAAACCTCTTGATGAACTGATCCAAAGGTTTTGAGATGACACAAAATGTATTTTAACTCTAATAAGCTAACACAAGAAGTTTTGTTTGTCTAGATGATTTTATTTTTGTTCCGCAGCTTGTTAAAGTGCAATAATAATTTTTTGTTCAGATGGTAGATTTGAGGCAGATTCTGGCCAGCTGAAGGTACAATTCGACTCCACGTTCTTCACACATCCAAGGGGTGCCTCTTTTGTAGAAAACACTCCTTTCTTGATATCCTTTCATCAGAAGAAACTCTGAAAAAAAAAGATAATGTGAATCAATGACAGATCCATATCATTTGTGTATAACTGATGGAATGTAAGTAATTTTTTTGTTAAAACAAAACTTTTTTTTTTTTTGGGGAATAGATAGAAAACAATACAAAACAATGTATAAAATAAAATAAAACAGGAGTAATTGGCACTAATAGTATAAATGGAGCTAACATTCTCCTGGTAAATCTAATTGTAGGCACCTTTTTGTATAAAAATGTTGTTGTATCAGGGATGAACCCCCACCCTGTGTCAACTCCTCTCTTCTTCCTCCTCCAAATATCTGGCAGGGGTTCTCTTCTTGGTTTAATTCCTCACCCTTTTTTTTTCTCTCACAACACCAATAACTTTTTACTATAAAAACTTCAGTCAAACACAGCTAAAAACCATCTACATTTTTTCCATCGACTCTCTGTTGCCTCTCTGCGGATTCTTCACTAATGCAAAACTCCACACCGCAGGCACCACTGCAACTACCGTAAAGTAGCATATCAGGGTAAAGCTGCTTTTCTCAGCTGTCAGAATCTGTTAGAAATACGTTAATAAGACAAGTGGTTGAAGAGTCATGGTAGTTCAAAGAGGGTTTGTTATTTTCTGTCGCCAATGACAGCTCAGCTGTTAAAGGGTTAAAGCAGCTGGTTTACCGTCTTGGTGGCTTCAATGTTGAAACTTAATCATGTTTCCCTCCAGCTGATTCTTCCAAACCCAAAATGACAACCACAACCCGCAGCACAGCCTCCGCCTCTGCTGCCGCCACCCGCACTCGACCCACAGCAGCCAAACCACCCACCACGAGCGCAGGACAGGAGAAGAAGCCCCCGGTGCCCCGAGCCCCCCGTGCTCCTGCTTCAACCACATCAGCAACCACTTCAAAGCCCACCGCCCGACCCGGCTCAGCAGCAGCTCCCGATGTCCGCAACGCTCGCTCCAAGATTGGCTCCACAGACAACATGAAGCACCAGCCTGGTGGGGGGAAGGTAGGTCCGGCTGTGGCTTCACCTGCTCTCTGATCCCCAGCAGCTTCACCCGAAGATGTGCAACAGTGCCCTCTGGTGGTTTCTTTGCTACTCTTCGCATTCACTTTCCTCAACTTTCACAAAAAAACTCCTTTTTTCAGCAGAAAATAAAACACTTTCTGCAGCAAACATCCAAACTTCACATTAAAAGAGTTTTTTCTTGTCTTTCATTACTACCTTCATGTTTTACTCTTTTGATCCTTGTTCTCCTTTAACTGTTGAGCTGAAGCCTTTTCCGAACTCAAAGTGTGGAAGCACGAATGTTACAAATGCAGAGGGATTCTGGGTAAACGTGTGGCTCTGTGTTAAATCTTCAGAGCATCAGACAGGAAACAGTGCAGCCGCCACAGCAGGGTGGAACTGAAAATGAAGCTTGACGCTTTGCTTCTTGGTATTTGATAAAGTTTGTCGTATAACACGCAAATGACCAGCAGGGGGTGATCGGGGGTTAGGTCTTTAACCAACAAATATTTGTTTTTTTTTTAAGATTTGATCTATGAAAGATTCACCTTTAACAGCCTGGTGGTTCAGAGAATCCAGTACACACCTCAGCTGGTATTAAATCTACATGAACTTATTAAAAACAACCAAAAAAATCACTACATTTGTCTCTATTTTGTTTTGTATCCTGCCGTTGTCTTTTGTCATTTTTCTTTTCCGTTTCACGATTAATTTTCCTTCTTCATCTTCCTTTTGTTTTATGTTCAGCCGCTGTTGCTGTTTGACCACCCCTCTCCATGCTTTTTTTTTTTGAGTTGTCATTGACCCAGGGCGGGCTTTTCTCTGCAGGTGTCTTCTGCCTCTCAGAGCAGGACCGCCACCTCCAAAGAACCCAACCCGAGCAAAGTGAGTTCTCGCCCCCTCCCCGACATCTCCACATTTTCATTTTGCTTCATTTTTATCATAAGTTTATAACTCAAAGGAAAGCAGCTATAAGTCTGATGAAAAAGCACAGACGGCACAAAGACATGTGGGTTGGTGCTCCTCACATCAACAGAAGAAGGCTTACCAAACACATTCCTCACTTTTAAAGCAACGCTCAAAAATGTACTGATTCTGCCCTTTGTGTGTTATGACATTTTTGTTAAAACACAGCAAAAATCAAAGGCTTTTATTTGAAATTGCTTTTTGGTTTTGTAACAAAAAGTCCTCTGCTCAGACCAGTTCCCATCAACAGGTCCCTGGAACAGTCGATACAAAAATTCTACCTACATTTTTTTTCCCCATTTTATTTACAATCTGATTCTAAAGGAAGTTTTATTTTGAAAAACTGCTGTATTTTTTTTTTTCCACCACATCCGATTCATTCTTGGCACATGTCAAGTCACTCGGTCACGTGTTGAAAGACATCCACTGCTTTCTTAAAGCATATCAACTGAACCCCCAAGCCAGCAAACTTAACAAAAACAAATGTATTTTTAAAGTTGTTTTTCATACAAAAGAGCCAACGAGGAAACAGAAGAAAGCCTTCAACTTCAAAATAAAAGGAAGCTGCATTTACCAGACAAAGGAGTCTTTACAGTCCATGACCTGAAAAGGGTTGGGGATCACAACAGGAACAGCAGCATTTCCTTTAACATTATCACTTCAATAATGAATCCTTTCTTTCTTGAAAGAATTCAAAATGTGTGTGAAATGAAAACAAAAACAGCTTCTTATTTTTGGTCCAACTCTAAAGCACGTTACTTTTTATTTGTGTTTTTTTTTTTTTTATGTCAGACGTTACTTAATTATTTTAAGTTAACATTGTAGAGCAGAAAGGGTTGAAGCTTTGCTTTCACCAGGGAACGGCACTGTGCAGTTTTTTTTTCTTATAAATCTACCCTTTTGACCTGCTGCAGATACGTTCTTGCTTCTGTTTGAGGATTTCTTTGCTCTTTGGATGACTGGGGTCATTTTTTTTATCTTTTCAGCATTAGAAAAGTTATATATTTCAAAACAAAACAGATCAGGAGCTTCCTGTGTGCAGAAGTCTGCTTTCTAGCCTTTTACAAGTTAAGTTTTGTTTGTCCTCCTATCTTTATTATCTAGACTCTGCATCTGTCTATTGAAACCTGTAAATGTAGTTCAGAGTTTTGGTTCTTTTTTGTATATTTTCTACATATTCTCTACTACATGGTGTTTCTCTACTATTGTTTTCTCTGGTGGTACAGGTCAAGAAGATGATACAGCCTAGTGTGACTTTTTTTTTAAATGCATTGAAATTTGCACATTATGATTACATTCTTGGATGAATGTAATTTAAATCACAGATATTTAGTTTTAATACACTTTGAATAAAAACCATTACCAGAAACTCTAAAAAAAAAAAAAAAAAGAAAGGAAGGGAAAAGAAAGACTTTTAGTGAGGCATCTGATTGCTCAGTTTATAACTTGCACAACAGAAAAAGTATCATGAGAAAACAAGGATTATCAAGAAGATGTTAAAAAAGGAATCGGAGCAAGAATGGTTATTGGGATTTTGGTTTTGGTTTGGTTTGGTTATAGTCAGTGATTTTAGCACAGAGACATTAAACCGGCAGCAGTAATCCCCATTAGCGCTGAAGGGAAGGAGTCAACAGGACGACAAATGCATGCTTTTATTTTGGTAAAAACTGGTATTCTTAGAAAGTAACAGTGGAGCTGCATGAGTGATGAAGAGGCAGAGTGGTGACCGTAAACGACAATATGGAGATGAAGCTGTAAGCTTTACTAACTGGGTTTGTTTGCAGCTGTAGAGCAGCTCCACCATTAATACGTTCAGCTTATAGTGTGGATAAAAAGAAATGCTTTCCCCCTGCAAACTGGATGCTTTACTAACATGGGACTGGTGTTTGATGCATTTTAATGCTTCATACAATAGAAGTTCTTTTGCTTCCAAATATCTGGGATGTAGCTTGATTCTTAAAGCAGGACTTTTAGGTTTTTTTTTTTTTGTTTTTTTTTTGGCACAGGTGACACTTGCTTTTCTCCCCTCCACCCTGCCCTTCCTAACCCGAGCTGTGTGGTGACTTCTTCTCCCCCTTCACCTCTTTTTATCTTCCTCCTCTGATCTTTACTTCCTCTCCTGTCCTCTCCTTCTCCTTCCTTCCCAATCTGCTCTTCCTCTTGCTGCTATGCTGTATCCGTTTAGGTTCAAATAGTCTCCAAAAAGCTGGACTTCAGCCACATCACCTCACGCTTGGGCTCCAAGGACAATATGAAGCATGTTCCTGGTGGAGGGAATGTAAGTACCGGCTGGGCCGCAGCGGCGGATGAGTTCAGCTTCATCACTTGATCAAAGGATTAGGCATAACAAGTGGCATTTTCATCTCCAGTCTGGATGAGCGTAGGAAACCACAATCAGTTTTTGAATTCGTTATCGTCTCATTAGCTACATTAGGTCATTATAGATCATTGGTGGCCCATTTATTTAGATGAAAGTTAATTATCAAACATCACAGCTCAGCTCCTGTTTCCGTTTCAAAGTGGTCAAATGTTTTTGACCAGATTCAATGCTTCATTAGCGGCGCTCCTCAACCTAAAAAAGGTGTTGTTTTTTGTTTTTGTTTTTTTTTTACCAGCTCAGCCCTGGAACTTGCTTCACAGTCCTTAAAACTCTCCCTGTTGTGTCCTGCTCTGCCACTAACCCACTAAACCCTGCCATGCAAACACTGAGCTCCGGCTGTTCCAGTGGTTTCTCCCTCACAGAGGGGAATCTGGGATTACCTGCTTTACCGTTCCTGCATTTGTCTTATTCCAAGTTTTCCAAATACTTTGTTTTTTTTCCCCAGTAATGATGATTCTTCCAAACGAAGACTGGTGAAAAACTGAATTAAAGATGTAAAAAGCTGTTTTTTTTTCCTTGAAATTAACCAAATGTGACAGTTCAATCATTAAAGCCCCTTTTTTTGTTCAAGATGGCGCAAAACTTCAAATCTCCCTTTCATGAACCTGAATTGATTATTTTAATAAAGAAAACCTGTCTCACTCAACAGGTGCAGATTCTCAACAAGAAGGTGGATGTCAGTAAGGTGACGTCAAAGTGCGGCTCCAAGGATAACATCAAGCACAAGCCAGGTGAGAAAGAAGAGACGTCAAGTGTCGTCCGCCATGTAGAACAACTCAAATCAGACCATGAGTTTGGATAAAATCCACAGCAGAGGCTTTTAAAAACGATCCATTGTATAATATGTGAGTTTAAAGCATCCTTTATTGTCTGTTTCCTTAGTAAAGTTTGATGTTAGCTTTTTCACCAAGGAGGCATGGATCCCCCCCACCCCCCAACCAGCTCAGGAAAGCAGAAGCTGTTTCCTGGAGCAGAGTAATACCTGTCTGTGTGTTCTGCAGGTGGAGGAGCTGTGAAAATTGAGTCTCGCAAAGTGAACTTTAGGGAAAAAGCTCAGTCCAAAGTGGGCTCCATGGATAACGTGAGCCATTCCCCTGCTGGAGATGATATGAAGGTGGGACCGTCACTCCGTCTGTTTTTGAGTTTTAGTGACAGAAAACTAGGATCTCTTACAGACGTTTCACCTTGAACCTGTTGCATTAAAGTCGCAGAAGCAGACCAAGTTCATAGAGTATTTTCTAGGTTGTGTTTTTAAACCTAAATTAAACATAAGTGTGATGCTATCCTTATAAAAGTTGCTATTTTTTTCCCATTTGGAGTCATTTTATGAAAGCCTAATAATCTATAAGATTTTTTAAGCTTTAAATTGCACTACTTGTACTGTATATCTTCCAATAATGGCCGGTCTCTAAGAAACGCTGGGTCGGCCAACATTTTTTTTTTTTAAATAAACTCCCAGCTGCTATTGGAAGATGTACAGTACAAAGTTTTCTTGAATGTTATAATGAAAGTCATTTTAAACTAAAAGCAAACACAAGTGTGATGTCATCCTCATAAGAGTTATTCTTACTTTTAGTATTTTTTACAACAGTTCTATAAGCTATAAGGATTTACAAACTTGTAGTTGTACTTTATGTAATAAGTATGTGTTAAATATTTGCACCGTACGTTTGGGTCGCAATTGGGAGGCAACTGGGGAGCGTAACTGGTGTGGCTCGCCCAGGGCGTCATTTGTTTCACTGCTTGCCACTGCTTCTGGCACTACATACAAAATGCACAATCAACCAACGCCCGTTGAAAATTAAACCAGGTCAAACTTTGATCGGTCAGGGACTCTGATTTGGTAGGGACGAATGGATGATGTCCTTTTTAAGACACAGAAGTGAAAACCATTTATAAATTGGTCATGGGGGAGAAATTAATAACAGGGGTTTGTAGCCGACCGGAATTCTATTACACCAAGTCTTTCTCGGAATAGAGTCGTAAAAGAAAAAAAGCCTGAAACAAGATTCACCAGATTTGCACCACTTTGAAATTTGGCGGACATGCGCTGGTAGCAAAAGAAGAAGGCTCTCCCTGCTTGTCCAGTGTGAACACCATGAGCTAACCATGTATGACCGTGACAGTGTGACCGTAGTATCAGACATTTGGCATCAGCAGGCCTCCTTCTCATCCCAGCTTGTTGAACCCCCCCCCCGTTATGTTTTCCAGGTTGAGGGGTCCCAGGACATCACAGAGGGGAGTGGAGTCGCCCAGGGCGTCGGCACGGCCTCTGCCCCCGAGCCTGGGCAGGCCGGGAATCCTACCGCCCATGAGAATGGGCTAAAGGAAGGGGCCCCCGGTGATGGCCTCCAGGAGCCCCAGGTTCTGGACTCGCTCATCCCAGAGACAAGTGAGTTTGTGTTCCTGCTGGGCGGGGCAAAGGGGAGGGGCTGGTCAGTGATGACGCTTGCTGTTGGTCTGAAGCTCCTGGTAATGGTTTGACCTTTTTATCTTGCAGGCATCTAATTCTTCTAACCCTCTTCCCCCCACCCCCTTTCCTCTTCATTTCAACCCCCCATCGACACCTCCCCTTACCCCTCCTCCTCTGTTTTTTTATCTTTTGTCCCCCCTCTCTGCCTCCCCTCCCCTAAAAACTGTCTGCTGCAGATTGAGTCTTTCCAGCTCAACTTCCGCGAGAACGCTCGCTCTTGCACGGACCACAGCGCCAACATCGTCATCTGCCTACCCTCACCCCAGAACAACAACAACACACCCCGCCCACATGGTCCCTTCTGAGTAACTCCCATCATCCCTCCATCTAACAAGTGTACAGCCGGCTGCATGATCGCCTCCTCCATCCCCTCCCTGCTGCAGCTCCAGGTGGAGGTCCACAGAGGAAGGGGGCAGCAGCAGCAGCTCCTAATCTTCGGAAGCTCCTTCATCTTAAACATGTTGCAAACTTTTTTGAATGTGCAGTCGTTTCCCTCCCCCGTCTCTCTGAGGTTTTCCGTGTTGGGTCTCGTCTTGGACGGCGTTCCCTCGGCTTCACTCTTAGAGCAGTGGCGAAACCTGTGTGACCCTCAGTGACATCAGCAGCACTCACAGCTTCCCCTCACCTGTTCCCAGTAACCACCTCCTCCCGTGGAACCTCAGTGACGGGCTTTACAGCTCATTTACCGTAAACACCCTACATAAAATGAAGGTTACATGAATCCTTTAGGCTCTTTCTTCTGTGTTTGTGTTGACGTGTTGGAGTGACAACTTTTGCGTAGAAAAGAGCTTTAGCTTTATGTTTGGATCTCTGTTTTCCCTTCGTATCTATTTATTTATTCTGTCTCTAAAAGCAATACAGCAGGTGGTGAAGTATAGTCTCTAGTTGTACTCAGAAAATCTCGGAAACACGCACAGATTTCTACAAACTTGGACACAGAGGAGAGGGCGGTTCCGGTCAGAGATAGACAGGTTAGTGGGTGAAGAAGAAAGAAGAAGACAGTTTGTGTTGTGCCTGGAATGTATATGAGAGGAAGGAGGAGGAAGAGTAGGCTCTGTCAAGTGTGTCTCTTATGTGCCTCGCGTCTGTCTTACCTGAAAACCCGATGGGGGAGAGTGTGGTGCAGCCTAGATGTGCTCCAGGATCCTGCTCCGTCACAGGAAAAGGCTGACAGGTTCTGCCACCAGGGTCGTGGATTGGTTGTTCTGCGGTTGTAGGTGTTCTCGGCAGGCGATGGTTGTCAGGTAGACACGTTGTGACTAAAAGATCTCCCTCAAACTGCTGCCTTTCATCATGCATGGCTAGATCTTCTAAACTGACAGTTCTTGATGACTCTGTTGTGACTTCAATTGTGAAATCTCAAAGGGCAACTTGTTTTTGTTTTTTATGTAAAATGAGCTTAAACTTTTAGATGCTGATGGCTGCAGTGTCACCTTTAAACCAAGTGCTCCTAACTTTGCATGTAGTCAAGAAAAACGTGAAATTATGCCTTTGAAATGCACGAAAACACTCAGTTCCTGACAAACTAACTGAAGCTGCTGCTGTCTGAGATGACAGAAGTTTGACCCAACTCCAGCAAGAAGAACCCCACAGGAAGCCGATAATAAGCTGATAGAAACAAGGAGTCCGATATACTGTTCCACATGTCACAGTTTGAAAACCTGATACATGTTATGGTACATAAACCTGAATACGACTTAATTCTCAGAAATTCTCAATGTACTTCATCCATTTTTACTGAAGCAAGGCCAGTGGCATGACTAGAAACCAGCTCCAGCCCAGCTGTTAGTACAACTTTCACTAACGCATTAGCAAACACAGCCGCCACGCAGCTTCACGTCTCATTTTAGCTCCGTTTTTTTACCCCTGCCAACAGCGTCTTATTGCTGACTCAGCAAACCGATTGATGAGCAGTGCTTTGCTTCCTGCTCCTGTTTTTCAAAACCAATAGTTGTTCAAAAAGACTCAGACCACATTAAATTACATATTACACACCCTGTACAGCTGTCTGGCATCTAAAAAAATGTAGCACACTACTGTCTGATCATAATAAGAGCGTATCTACAAGGATTAAAAATAACTGACAAAGGACAGCCTCAAACTGCAAATCCCGTTTTTTATTTAAAGAGCTGCTGCTTAACGAATGGAAAAAGCTTTGCTACAAACTGAACCGCACCTTAACGCTTTCATATATCAAAGAGGGCTGATATCTAACTGTAAAAGTACCTTTTATGAAGACATAATCCAATGGGAGCTTTTTGTATGATGCTCTTCACTAACTTTATTGTTTTTGCTCACACTGAAATCCATTTAAAAAGAACTTATTAAGATATTAGTATTTTATTCCAATGTTTTAACAGAATCGGGCAATAATTTGTATTTATTGTTCTAGGAATTTCTTGCGTTTCTTGATTGTTTTCTAAGGTGAAAATGTTGTTTTTAGTGGCTTTCTTCTGGATAGACGTGTCCCTGTTGCTGCCCACAGATGAGTTGAACTGCATGAACCTGCATCTCCTGCTTGTTGCTGAGCTCCTCTTTATTGTCATAAAATTACAAAAGAAATGAAATACTGCAGCAAAAGGGTTTGTTGCTTGGGGGGAGGTTGGAGGTTTGGTTTCCACAGTTTTAAAGGAAGGTTTTTATCATGACTGTTATGGCTGTTAATTGTTCTTAGTTTGAGAAATGCCTTTTTCCTTTGAAAGGGGCCACTGAATTGAAAGACGTTCTTCTTGTCGACGCAACACTTTTTTTTTTTCGTACATGTATTTATGGTTGTGTTCCTGCAGCCTCGTGCTGGGTGTGCTCTCGTGGTGCAAGGGGCTGCACCTGCCACTAAAGACTCCTCCTAGAAGCTGCTTCATTAGAACACTGAGATTCAAACCTGGAAGTCTGTTAAATGTGTGTCCCAATTTGCCCACAAACCCAGTCTTAAGTAGGAAAATAAAAGGCCTAAATCTGATGAAGTGGGAATGGGATCAGCCTGGTTGAGGATGGAGTGACTTGTGTAGGATCCTTTTGACTCACACGAGGCTGCTTGAGAGTGTTGCATTTAAAAACTTAAGGGAGGGAGCCTAACACACTTTAGCTCGACTGTAACAAGACTAATTGAAAGAGTCCAGTTTGTGATGGAAGCTGGTCAGAGATCTCCCCATGGAGCACTGTGACGCTTCATTTGTCGTTCGCCCACGTGTAACACAAGCTCTCGAGCACCTTCTAAACCTGCAGAGCATTCTTACAACAAACAATGGGATGTGTTAGACTTTCTATCATTTGCAGAAGCTCCTTGAAGTTTTGTGTGGGTTTCTTTTTTATTTTCTGTTTCTTTCCTCTTTTTTTTTGATTGAGCAAAAGTGTTTATTGTGATTACTTGTTAATTAGTGATGTGATTATTAAACATGAAATAAATTGGACTAAAACTCCTCTTGTGCGCGTTTCTTGTGTTGTTATTTAAAATATTCAGAAGTATTTATTGATATGCTTAAGTTTCATTTGAGCATGTCTATGTTTACATTTTCTCTAGAATTTTTTCTTTTTGTTTCTTCAAAATAAAGTATTATTCAGTTTGTTTTGCACAATAATCTCAATTAATTTTTTAAGTTTCAAAATGATCATGTAAATCATCATAATCTAAAAGAATTTAAGTTGGTATTGAACTTCAACTGCTCCTAAAGCTACATAGAATTTAATATTATAGAAAAGCAATATTTTTTGTCTGGAAAAACAACTACTGTGTCTGTGTTCTGTTATTTTGCCCCAATGACAAATAAGACTTTCCCCTCTAGAGATTTTTTATATAGTTTTTATTGAAAGTGTTTCCTTTTAAAAAATTAACAAAATATACTAAACAAATACAAGTGTAACACTTTTTTGCTCCCTAAAGGCAAAGCGCTATGTGTGGCTGAAATCTAACACTGCACATCACTCTGAACACACCATACCCACTGTCAAACATGGTGGTGGCAGCATCATGCTCTGGGGCTGCTTCTCTTCAGCAGGGACAGGGAATCTGGTTAGAATTGATGGGGAAGAAGGATGGAGCCAAATCCAGAGCAATATTGGAGGAAAACCTGTTGAACTCTGTAAAACACTTGAGACTGGGACAGAGACTCAACTTGCAACAGAACAACCACCCTAAACATAAAGCCAAAGCTATAATGGAATGGCTTTAAATGAAACAGATTGATGTGTTGGAATGTCCCAAAGTCCAGACCTAAATCCAATGCAGAATCTGTTACAAGATCTGAAAACTGCTGTTCACAAACGCTCTCCATCTAATCTGACTCAGCTTGAATTGTTTTGCAAAGAAGAATGGGCAAAGATTTCAGTCTCTAGATGTGCAAAGCTGGTAGAGACAAAACCCAAAAGACTTGCAGCTGGAATTACAGCAAAAGGGGGTTCCACAAAGTATTGGCTCAGAAGGACTGAATACTTTTGCACACTGCACTTTTCAGTTTTTTATTTGTAAAAAAAATGGAACTCTTGTCTAATTTTCTTTCCACTTCACAAGTGTGTGCCACTTTGTGTTGGTCTTTCATATAAAATGATTATTATATATTATTAATAAAATATATTTATGTTTGTGGTCATAATGTAAGAAAATGTGGAGGAGTTCAAGGGGTATGAATACTTTTACAAGTCACTATATGTTTTGTTTTCCTTTGCCGCTGCAGTCGAGGTCTGCCGTCCCACATAAACATATTAGACAATAAAAATGAAGAAAATGCTCTGGCCTGTTTTTAGTTTGAAAGCTACATTTTTGTTGTTTACATTTTTTGTAAAACATTGTGATTAATCACACTTTTGGGGTTTGATTATTCTGATTATTTTTTCAATCGAGTGACCACTTTAATATATATATATATATATATATATAAGCATAAACAAACCGTATTTTTCTGAACGGGGAAGTGAAATTCTGTGTGCCTCTTTCTGGATTTTGGTCGGTTAAAGGTTCTCATACATGCATCTCCTGTAGTGGCCGGCAGGGGGCAGCAGTGCCGCCTCAAAACGAACCAAATTGAGCAGAAGAAGATGGTTACTGTGGTAACGACAACAGGATCCTTCTCAGCGTCTCGCTGCTAATGTTTTTCTCGGACGTCCATTGTTTTTTGTTTGATTAATCCTGTGGCGTAAGAAGATCGGGACATTTAAATACGACAAAGAGGAAAAGGAGTCATTTTAAGGGTACGGAAGATGACATGTACGATGTTGCAGTAAGCTAGCGATAGAGCAGCTCACGACTTAAAAATAAGGATTTTTTTAAACCAAACACTCATTTTAAATGTTAAGTCTTTGAAATGTATTTAAATTCATATGAAAAGCAGACCTTAGTTTCTCCCAAAGCTTCGGTAAAACATGGTTTTAGGTGCGGAGAACTTTTAGTGTTAGTGTGTGAGATCGAGTCACGTCAACCGTTAGATGCTCTTCCGGTTCTGCTCGGTAAAAGTCACGTGTCTGTCTTTCAGTCTCAATGGCGAGCCAGCGGCCCCTCTCCAGCATGGGCAGGTCCCCCAGCCGCAGTGGATCAGCGGCCCCTGGTGCTGGAAGACCCCCGACAGCTGTTCGACCCCCTCCTACAGCTATTCGCGTCCCCACTGCAGTAAGACCATAACATCCCATAACACACACTGTAAAAAAACAAACAAACAAGAAACTTTTCAACCTTTATTACACTCAGATGGTTCCTGGCACTAGTGGTTATTCCAACATGAGAGGGGGCATGACCTCCTCAGGGGTTCTGGCTGCACCCATCAAAGTGACGGACAGGCCAGTGACCCAGCAGGGGCTCAGTGGAATGAAGACCGGCATCAGAGGTATTCTTGAAGGGGTTCACCGAATTTTAGCTACACAAATCCTGTTTTTCTAGCAGTATTGACTAGAGGAAACAAGTGTTTGATCCCTTAGTGACCATTAAGAGTTGTTGTTCACACAGATCAGTTAGACTCTGCTAATCAACCTGAACTGAAGCCACCCATTTGAAGTGACCTGTAGAAAAGACACCTGTCCACAGAACCAGTCCATCAGTCAGCCTCCAAACTCTCCAACATAAAGACTCAAGAGCTTTCAGTGGATTTGAGGGAGAAGACTGTCGACCTGAACAAGACCAAAATTCACTATAAAACCCTCATTAAGAAGCTGAGGGTTAAGGTAACAACTGTTGGTGCAATTGTACCAAAACACAACAACATGAACATCGGTCCACCTACAAGTCTGGGGTTCCAAACCAGATCTGACCTGATGGCGCTTCCATGATCATGAGAGCAGGGAGAAATCTGAATAAAACAACACGGTAGGAGTTAGTTGTTGATCTCAAAGCAGCTGGAACCACAGTCACCAAGACAAGCATTGGTAACACTTTAAACTGCAATGGTTTACCATCTTGCAGTGCTCTCATCGTACCCCTGCTTAAGAAGACACATGTGCAGACCCATCTGAAGTTTGTACAGCTTCATGATTTACAGAGTGATTGGGAGAAGGAGCTGTGGTCAGACTAGACCAACATTGAGCTTCTTAACCCCTTCCTGTTTGGAGGAAGAGAAATGCTACGTATGACCCCAAGAACACTATCCCCACTGTTAAGCATGGAGGTGGAAACATCATGATTTAGGGGTGTTCTTTCTGCACAGTGCTACTTCACTGTGTGAATGGGAGCATGGATGGAGCCATGTACTGTCAAATCCTGAGTGAGAACCTCACTCTCTCCACCAGGAGGATTAAAATAGGTGGTGGATGGGTTTTCCAACTGGATCATGACCCAAAAAAAACAGCAAAGATGATCAAAGAATGGCTGAAGGAGCAGATGGAGTGACCCGGCCACTTTGGACCTCAATCCTCTAGAAAACCTGTGGATAGAGCTAAAGTTCAGAGTTGCCACCAACTCTGAATGATTTAGATTTGTAAAGAAGAAAGGACCAAAAATTCCTCCTGATATGTGCAGAAACCTGATCAACTACAAGAAACGTCTGACCTCTGTGCTGATACGGGTTTGGCCACAAAGTTTTTCCAGCATGAGGATTCAAATACTTGTTTCCCAGACTGTTCATTTGTTTTTAAGTGGAAAAACCTACAAAATCAGCAAGGGATCAAATACTTATTTCTTCCACTGTTCGTTGACGCCCAACAGAGGACAGTTTGTCTTTACTCCTCTACTCCCCTCACTCAGGGCCTCAGAGACAGATTCTGGACAAATCTTACTACCTGGGCCTCCTCAGGTGAGGAACACTGATTACCTTCAGGAGCATTTTCATCTGCACTAAATTATCCTGCCTGAAATGTAGAACATCTGGAGTCTCTGTTAGGAAAAAAAGGGTCAACTCTGTTGTTTTCCCGTTAGGAGTAAAATCAACGAGCTGAACGCTGAGTCCAGTAAACTCCACAAAGAAATTGATAACTACAACCAGGAGAACTCTGTGTACCTCTGCTATGAGAAGAGGTGGGTGGTGGTTTTACTAGTTTGACATTAGAAGTGTTTTTTTGTTTCCCCAATAAGGGGACAAACTGACTGGATGTGTGTTTGCTGCAGAGCTGAAGATCTGGCTGCAGAGATAAAGGATCTGCAGGGCCAGCTTGCTGACCACAACATGGTAAACAGCATCTGCATGTCCTTAGATGGTTTCCTCTCTCAGGAAAATGCTTCTACTTTTAGCTTTCATTCATTTTGTTTGATCAGCAACTAACTGATACGTAACCTATGTTCTTCTTTAAAATTCTTTCTTTTTCCAGCTTGTGGATAAGCTCAACACCAACACAGAGATGGAGGAGATGATCAACGACTACAGCATTGTAAGTAGGTTTTCTGAAGCAATGGAAAAGTCATCTGTATTTCCTCTCAATGTCCTAATTCTTCTTCCTGTTCCTGCAGCTGAAAGCACAAAATGACAGAGAGGCTCAGAGTATAGACAACATCTTCACTGAAAGAAGGGAGTGAGTACTGAAAGCTATGTCGGTATTGAGTTAAATGTTTGTGGTTATGCCATGAACGAATCGTCTTGTATTTTACATCAGCAACATGCTGCTTCGGTCTTCATGCTAAATTCCATCGAGTATTTCGCCCATCAGCTGGTATGACAGATCCCCATCACCTGGGAAACAAAGGAGTGACTGCATATGAAGCATTTCAACTTTCTGGATTGGTCTAGCCAATTTCTGGACCTCAATCCAATAAAAAAAATATCCCTGGATGGAGCTGAAAGTCTGTGTTGCTTAGCAACATCCCCAAAAAGCGCAGCTCTTGATCTGCATGGAAGAATGGACCGAAATAGCAGCTACAGTTGACCTACAGGAGATTTCTGTCCTTAAAACCAGAATTACATTACAGAGTATTGAGGTGAACTTTTGATCAAATCCTTATTTTCTGCACCATTATACTAATGAATTCTTTAAAAACAATTGAATAGGATTTGAATCTTGAATCTTGAACTCCTGACGCTGCATAGGAATTTTGGTACTTATGAAGTGTTCATTTTGCCTTCAGAAAATCCCTGTCGAATTGAACGTAGAAGGTGGCGACCTCTACTTTTTATATTTGTATTCGCAAAAAATATAAAATCCCTAATTTTTTGTTTGGATACTGATTATTTTAAAATCTTAGAAACATTGGTGGATAGAAAACTAAGTTACATGTGGAGTACCTGCAGTGTAGTTCATGTTCATTTATAGTCATCAGTATACGATGCAGAAGCAACTCTGCTTTCACTCTTTTCTCTCCTTCATTTTCAGAGGAAGTCATTTAGTGTCATTAAGCTCAAACTTCTAACTTAAGTCAAACCCAAACCAAAAATATGATTATCATGACTGTATACATTCAGAATCAGTCAAGATTTGGTTGACCCATGTCAATCCAAAGATCCCATTTTTTAAAACATGTTTTCTTATAAATCTCATGTTTCTTTTCCTTTTTTTAATAGATTTTGTCAGCAAACATGATAAAGTTGCTGCTGAAAAACACTAGATCAGAAGAGATAACAAATATTCTCCTAAAAGCAGGGCTTTTATTGTGAAAATGGAAGTGGTTGGCCTAAAATGGTCCAGAAAGAGCAAACCTGCACTACTGTAATATACTATTTAAAGAATATACTTCTGAAATTGTTTTTATTTAATTGTTAATAATCAGATACAAGTTTTTAATAACATTTAAAAAAAAGGTTGAATCACCAATAAAACTCACATTTTCTGTTCTTGCTGTTCTCAGAGTTCCAGCTTTGGTTTGTATTTGAGGAGACCAGTAGTTACAGTACTTAGGCATGCTGAGTCTCATGCTGGCTAATGTTATGTAGCCCATTGACACAAAAAAAATGTGTTTTCGACCTGTTAGTGGTCAAAAACTGTCACAGCTCTGTCGGGCAATCAGAAAAAGGTCTGCAGTTCCTATGAGTTCCAAGTTCAAAGAGAGCTACATCAATAACTTCCTAAGTCGACGTCTCCGACTTCCTGTCTTCCTTATGGTTCTAGATCTTCTCTCTTGATGTACGGATCCTCAAAGAACCCATCCTCCTCTTACTCTTGTATCTGGTGGGACTCCTCCTCAAAGATGAACGTCTGATGGGTCTGATGGTGTCCTGTCACTGAAAAAAACGTCGATGCGCTGTCTCTGTCCTCCTCATCGTCTTCATCCCGCAGCTGCCGATGTCGATAGTTGTAGAAGCTTTTGTACCAGGAAGGTCCTTTGATCGCAGTTACGATCAGCACAGTGGTGGTCAACACCAGGATCCCCACGCTCGTTGTGAACTTCCACGTGTTCCCGCCCACTGGCGGCTGGTCTGGTTAAGGGAGGGAGATGTGAGTCTGTTTAGTTTTTAAACAGTTGGGAACTCCTGATGGAGAGTATCATCAGTTCTCCTGTAGGTCAGTTATGATTAATGCAGTTTCATTCAAATAAGTCAAATACTTTTTTTCACGAGTGAAAAAGTTCGAGGACCTGTGCTGCTGATATAAGTCCAACTGAACAGAAAGATTTGGATTTCTAGACATAATCGTCTTCCATCATAAAAATCTATCCTGGTTCCAAACTACAGTTGTGGTAAATCACTGTTTTGGGTTCAAGAAGATGTTTTTTTGGACGTTTTCAATACATTTCTAGTCAAAAAAAGAATGGTCCTTCCAGTGAGACATTCTGAATCAACCACGCAAAAGTCACAAAAGAAGTGGTGGAATTCCAAATGTCCCGAATGTGTAGGACCATCTCAGAAGGTCAAAGATGCAAAGAAAGTTTGAAGAAGCAAACTCTAAATGGAAGCGCTCATACCGGTGCTGTTCCTGGCATTCGGACTTGATGTGCTTTTATGTCCTTCGGTTGGCCGTGGAGTCTGCTGGGAGTGGATGCTGGTTTTTTGTGGGTCTGTTGAGGAAGTGGCTGGTGGACATGTGGAACACAACGCCATCGCCTCCAGGAGACGTCTTCCAGCCTGCTCTGCTGGAAATGTGCAGAGGATGTTTGGAGCTCCTGAACAAACACCACATGACGTTAATGCATTTCTGCTCTCGTTGTTGACTTAAGCTAGATAACTGCTCTAGTCAACCATGAAGACCTCCAGCGATGGACTGGAAATACCGCTATGAGAATTTTGTTTAAATTTACATACACACTGGGCACGTGACGTGCGTTTAAGATTGTGCTAAACACAAGTTGTTGAACGTGCACATAGCCCATGATGTTCACACTGGACAAGCAGTGATGGGATTCTTCTTTTCCCTACTGTTTACTAGCGCATGCTAACACCATTATGCATCATTTCTGGTTTTCCATGCTGTCATCTGAGAGGCTGTGCAGTTTAACCATTAGCTGTGCAGACTGCAGGTGAAGATGCAGGTGGAGTCACATTCATGAGAAGAAGCTGTTGCTCTAGAGAAACAGTCGTTCTTCACACCGAGGGAAAGATTTTTATGGACTTTGATCCATCAGATGCTCTTGAACATGCAGACTGTGCCCAAGCGTCTCGTTAACCAGCTGACTGTAAATTCATACCAATGGCGGCTGTCATCTCTCCCATGGTGCTTAGCAGTGAACAGGAGCAGTTCCAAGGGTTGCCCTGGAGGTGAATCACCTAAAGTGGCAAAAAGATCAGATTACTATTGCACTCGATAGAAAATTGACTTTCTGATGCGGCTAACAAAGCCAACCGAATGGAACAATAGCAACAAATGAAGATCAAGTAAAGATTTTTGTTGGTTCCTCTTGTCTGCTCTAGTGATGGACTGTAGCGGAGGCTGTCTGCTTACCTGTAGACTTTTAAGGTTGGAGCTCAGCTGTGGGGGGAGGGCAGTCAGTTTGTTGTAGGACAGATCCAACTCTGTCAGAACATTCAAGCCAAAAAAGGCTTCTGAGTTCAATCTGCAACAAAACCCAAAAAGGGGGAGATTTTTGGTTTTAGGTTGTCCACCCAGGTTTGAAGAATCTCTGCTGTAGAAATTCTGCCAGTGTTCCATCAGACAACCCACATTTCACAGAAGTAAAGATTTAAAAGAATGAAATTGTGGGCTTTCTCTTGTATCCAGCTGTTCACCTGCTGATGTTGTTCCTGGACAGAGACAGCAGCCTGAGTTTAGGGAGCTTGGAGAAGTACTCATCTGCTACAGAAGTGACAATGTTGCTGTCCAAATAGAGTTTCTTCAGTGAAGAATAGGTTTCCAAGGCTTCCTGGTCTGTCTTGTTCAGATAGATCATGTTCCCAGTTATTTCTAATGTGGTCACGGCAGTCTTGTTGTCGTTACGTGGGATGACTTGCAGATGCCTCCTAGTCAGGTTCACAACCAGCTGATGGATGGAGCAGAGGTCACACACATTTGCACACAAACAAAAGTGTAAATCAGATTCAGACGAGTGTTTCCTACTTGGATCTCATCTTTCACCACAACAGTTGTATTTTCTGTCAGTGCCGTCAGCCACAGCAGGAAGAGAGGTCCACTGACCTTCTTCATCTTCATCCTGGGAAAACAGACACTTTTTCCTCTACTTTAATGTGCAGAGGACGTAATCTTCTGTCTTACCAAAGCAAATACAGATTTTAGTGGGAAAAAAAAATGTGAAAGCTAAATGGAAACATTCGCTACCGTGCACACTTTAGCCCTTAGTCACATGCACCCACACAGGGGTTGAGCCATACGGATGCTTCAGGTTTTCAGGTTACCCAGACCCATGTAGGGTCATAGAGAGGAGCGGCTCCACCTTAAGAGGAGTGTAGGTGTCTCTTGTAGTTTCTTTGAGGCTTGTTTGGCCACTTCAAGGAACGTCATGAAAATGGAACATGCCATTATTGTATGTGTGGTAAGTGTATTAGGAAGTCTTTGTAGGAATCATGTAAGTTACTTGCATTGATGACGTACAAGTGAGGCTGTCGTACGGTGCCTTTACGTCACACTGTAGTCATCAGTACGGTACTGGTTCCCTCCTGACCATGCGTAAATGCTGCACGAACAGGGTGTGCAGGTGATGTGAGCGCCTGGAGGATGTCCACACAAACTACACTCTGATTGTCTCATTTTCTCATTTCTAACAACCAGACTGCAAACAAGGAGCGTGCATTTATGACTTGAACAGCACTAACTGGCCCCTTGCGCAGGGTTCAAGGGTTGAAAAATGAAAAACCTGTACGACGTGCCCACATCTTACCTAATGCACCATTATTTGCTCTTCAGTATTGTTTAAATGTTGGCTACGACCTGTTGTCCGCAGCATGCCTGTAGAAAACGTGTGCACGAGTATTTTTGCTCTACAGGCTCACCGAGCGAGCTATGATCTTAAAATATCTGCTGAGATGCATCTTTGAAAAACCAAACAGTTCCAACACAATCCAAAGAGAAGATCCAGTGCAGGTTTGCGTACATTCAGAGGTTCTGCATTTCCAGTCTCTGACGCACAACCGAGGCGAAAACGTTCCACATCCAATCAGCTGACTTTAACAACAATGTAAACTGTCAACAATGTGTGTCAGCTGATAGATCTTAAGCTGTCACATGTTCATCACTGACACTAAAGTTCAGTCAACTTGCTTCTGTCATTTAAACAAAAACACTAAAGATATGGAAAAAAAAAATCACAATCAACGTTTTAGGCTCTTTTAAAATCATCAGCTGAGCTGCAGCAGAACATCCACACCGAACAGCACAAACGATCAGTTGGTTCTGCTGAAAACAGGAGCTGGATCCGCTCTGATTTGTCTGTAACCAGAGTAAGAGACCTACCTGTCCTCTGCTCTCTGAGGTGAACCTCCTCACCTCTTTGCTCAAAAACAGTCAGCACAGCAGTGACCCTTGTTCCTTGTATAAGATTCCACCGACTGCTCCTGCTAGCTAACCATTTATGATCCATCGAGCCAGTTCCTCACTTTCATTCTGCAGTTTAATTAGCGATTGAGATTTTAGTTAAAACCTCCTTTAACGATTAAAGTGGGTCCATATGCTTATTTAGATAAAGACTCCTGAGTTTCAGACAAAGCAAATGCCAGACAAACTGTTAAAGAGTGAAGAAAAGGAGGAGGAAATGTCCAGGAGGGATAAGAACAAGAAAGTAAACATTTGCACTTTATGGCTGTGCTGCACGTACTCAGATAGACGTAAAACACGAGGTTTTCAGTGCAGGGAGGGGGCACAGACATCACATGGACATTAAAATCGATTGGCGAGTTTCATAATGTAGATTAAAAATGCTTCAAAAGTATTTCTTTTCTTATTCTGTGTCCCTATACAAGCAGGAAGTTGTAAATGCTGCCTCATCTGAGTATTTTTACGAAAGTTTGCTTCCTATCCTCCTCTCATCCGTGTTTCATTTGAATGTTTCATGTTGATCGCTTCTTCTTGTTATGAAGCTCAAAGGTTCTCCACCTCCTACAGGAGAGAGGAGCAGATCAAGGCCATCGAGGAGGAGATCAGGAAGGAGCGGCAGATCGCAGACAGAGTCGTCCAGTCAATGCCCGCTGCAAAACAAGAGAAGTACTTGAGCATGGCGGCGGCCAATGAGAGGCTGCTGCAGGTAGAACCCAGCCTACTTCTGTTTCTCATGCTCACGCCAAAGGACGGCGAACATCCACACTTTTAGCTCCTTTTTCTTAGCTGTTTTGATTTTGCATGAAAATATAGAAGAAAGAAAGAATGCAAATCTTCTCCTTTAAAATGATTTTTTAATGAAACACGAGATGTTCTTTGAGGAAAGACTTAAGCATCCTAAGTGGTATTAAAAAGTCTACAAAAACACAACAATATTAATGCAATACAAAACAAAAGTGATTAAAGAATCTCTATGGTTGATTTCTATAGAAAACATACGTTTGTGAATTGTTTCATTAATGATGTCTGCTCTGCAGGAGCTGGTCGTCCTCCAAGAAGAGCTGGACAATCTGCTAACCAGGAAGGAGGATTATGAAGAGGTGAGTGATGTCAAAACCGCAGAGATCAGACTTTTAGTTGCTATCAAAGGGTTTACATTTAGGAAAAGTTCAGCATCTGCAAAGCAGAGACAGATGGAGGGATTATTAACCCGGGTTTGTGTGCCCCATGTCATCAGAATCACGGTTTGCTCTTCGGTTTCTGCTGACAGGAGCTGTCACACTTCCAAATTAAGCAGGAAGTGGTTCGACTTCACGAAATATTGTCCGCGATGGAGGCCAAACGGGACGCCATGGAGGCGGAGCAAAAGAGCATGTGCTCCCCCAAGGAGGAGAGGGAGAAGCTGTTCCAACAGGTCAAGCTCCATAACTCAAAGAGCTGGTCTCCTCACATAGAAACAGGGCGGGGTGAAGGAAAGCCCCGGTTACCATCAGGAGGCAGAAACTAAAACACGTTTGTATGTTTTCCAGGTGAAGGAGGATAACCAGGAAATAGCCAGCATGGAGCGACAGTTTGTATTCATATCACTGAGCTTCTAAGTAGTTTGTTCAAAAACAGAACTGTGTGCATGTGTGTTGATGTGTGTGTTTTTGTGTGCCGTCAGGCTGGCTGAGATCAGAGAAAGAACCAGGCAGACGGTGGAGGAGATCCAACACTTGGAGCAGAACTCTGAGGCCGCTCAGGGTGACTGATGCTTTTATTGAGCAGCATCCATGTGCACAGAAAACTGTGGAAACCCTGTTCCCTTCTCAGTGAATTTGAACATGGCTTCTCTCTGAAAACTGTCTTTAAGGCGAGTGTCAACAGAAGTTCAAGGAGCTGAAAAAGAAAGAGGAGGAGATTGACCGTAAGTTATATCATCATGTCGTCCCACCCTGAAAAGGAAATGACAGCTTTTCGATTTCAGAGCGTTGCATCACCAGAAAGACCCGTATCCATTTTCTATGTCATTTCCTGACCAGTCAGATGGACTTTACGTTGTTGACCAATCGAATGCAATTTCTTAGAATATCTCAACTTAAATCGTAAATGCGATATTGATCACTAATATCACAGATCGCAGGTTTTCCTCATATAATGCTCCTGGAAAGTCTTCTGTAAACGGGAACAATCTGTTACTTGGGTTCAATTCAATAAGATGGAGGAGAAAAGAAGCAAAAAAGAAATCTGAGAATCTGAACAAGAGGCAGAAAAACCACAAGAGTCCTTTAAATCCTATCATGTCTCATAATAATGTCAGACTATATTCTTCCCTGTCAGAGTTCATGGAGTCATTCGATGAGGTCAGAGCTGAGGAGCTGCAGAAGCAGAGCCAGACCCAGGAGAGCATCATCTCGCTCCTGGAGCACTGCAGCAGGGTGAGGAGATCAAGCCGACTGCAAACGTTTGGGAGACGGGGCCTTCCTCAAGTAAATGGAAACAATGTGTGCAGAACACGTTGAGGTTACGTCAGGTGGATGCAGTGACGGCCAGCGAGCTGAAAAACATGCAGAAGGTTTTGGTCAGCAAGGAGACGGACGTGGTCCAATCAGAGAGCACGGCCAGAGGGCTGACAGCTGGTCAGTGAAACTCTCAAACTGACGTTTGTCCATCTGGAATTCCAACCCACTGATTAACCAGAAAACTGTCTTTGTCCAGAATCCCGGCGGTTGCAGCAGGACCTGGAGAAGGTGCAACAGCTGGAGGGGAAGATCACGTCGGAGCTCAGCGGCCTGCTGGAGCAGGTGGGCAGCATGGAGTCCGAGCTGCACACCTACCGAGACCTGGACACCCTGAAGCGCACCGGTGAGGACAGGAAGAAGGTATGCAAGGTCACGCTCCACCCATGCAGTCGGTGATCAAGCTGACCCCGCCCTCCAGCTGACAGCTGCTCCCTGTGGTGCAGAAACTGCTGGAGGAATGCGCTTTGCTGAGTCAGCGCAGGGACTCACTCAGCCAGCTTTTGGAGGAGATGAACGGCAAATACAAAGATCTGAAGACCAAACTGCAGGAAAACGAGACTCACACGCAGGTCAGAACACCCCTAACCAGTTCTGGAGCCACGTTTGTCCAGCTGAAGACAACCAGATGCCGACACTGAGCTGTTTCTGTGTTTCAGCTGGCAAACCTGGAGAAGAAGTGGCAGCACTTGGAGAAGAACAACTTTGTGATGAAAGAGTGTATCCTTCAGAATCACAGCGTGAGGAAACAATGCCGTCGCCTCCAATTCATCCAGATGGGAAGTGGAGGAAAGAAGTATTTGATCCTTTGCTGATTTTACAGGTTTACAGTGTCATTCTAATGGGACATTAATTTAAACTGCCAGGGACAGAAAACCAAGAAATCAGCTTTAAAGAATTTATTTTTACAAACCCTTACCAGCACAGAGGTCAGACGTTTCTTGTAGTTGATGATCTGCACATATCAGGAGGAATTTTAGGACCGTTCTTGACAAATGATTTCTAAGTCATTCAGGTTTGGTGACTGTTGCTTAGCAATTCTCTCTACAATACAGTTGCACCAACAGTTGTCACCTTAACATTCAGCTTCGTGCTGATGGTTTTGTAGTCCATTGCAGGCTAGTGGAGGTTTGCAATCTTCTCCCTTTATTCCATCACAGACAGAATGGTGATGTTAATGGGTTCATTTTGTGGTGAAATTCGGTCACAAAATGCAGACAACACCAAATGAACATTTCAGGATTTATTGAAATGATGAGAACGTGGTATTCTGTTCTGATTAGCACTAGCTGTGAACGTTTCTTTTCTGGAGCATCATCAATCTCCGCATTAAAAATCCTGTCCATTGGGTTGTTTATAGTGAGGAATGAACATTACAATACACTTAAAAGCTTACATAGGCCCCTTAAATCCTCTAAAAGCTCTATTCTTTGCATGTTGGAGAGTTTGGAGTCGGACTGATTCTGTGGACGGGTGTCTTTTCTAGGGATCAGTTCAAACAAGCGTCTTCAATTCAGGTTGATTAGGAGAGGAAATACTTCATTTCCCTCAATTAAATGTAAATACATTTATAGAAATTCTTCAAAGTTGATTTTTTTCTCTCTCTCAGTTCAGATGAACCTACCATCAAGATGACAGACTGAACAAATGAAAATCAGCAGGAGATCAAATACTTATTACCTCCACTGTATCAACCCATAAGCAGCAGAGTCAGCTGATCTGCTGGAACTCTTGTTGTCCTCCTCTTGTCCTCTTCCTGGTCCAAAAAAAATCCCATCAGCACCTTCTCTCTCAACATTTGAAGTCCATTTGTAGCAGAGAATCACTGTCCCATCAGCTCATCATTTCACCCGCCATCCTTCCTGCATTTCCTCTCCACCTGCTTTGGTGAAGCGTGTGATGTTTTCTTAACTACAGCTGCAGTCATCGCCTCAAAGACTCGTGAGAGTGACTTCACCCTGGTGGTCAAGAATGTCTCCCAGCAGCTGGCTGACTACAACAGCCTGCTGATAAAGTCCCTGCAGAACAAGAGCTGAACGAGGCCAGCTGGCTCCACCTCTTTCAACCCCTCAGTTTTTTTTTTATTACTCAAAACAGGAAACTTTTCGTTTGAGAATGTTTGTGTGGTTCATGCAGTCACTGCTTTATTTTAAATTTATGACAAATATATTCTGGATTCTTCAACTAGATTTTTTTCTTTGAGGCAAATAAAAAAAAAACAAAACTTGAAGCTGACTCAAGTTAACTTCCTGTTTTTATATTTATTGCTTTTAATTACATGGAGAAAAAAACAAATTGCATAAAATCCAAATACTACTCTAGAAATATGGTTGACCTTTTTCCAGTACATGGGCATCAGAGTACAGTAAACATTACAGCTGAGGATGGCAGCAGTGCCCCCTTTAGGTGGGGACAGTACAGCATTTTACACACAATCACAACGTGACAGCTTGTGAAGCGCTCCTCCACCTTCCTCCACCCATCTGGATCCAGACCTTGGTTCTTAAGTCTCCAATCAAAGAAGGGCTTTAACAGAAAAGACTTTCAGAACAAGAGCATCCACATGTTTAGGAAGCATTTAAGAAGCAGCAAGTTAGTGGAAGCTGCGGGAATTCAAATTCTGTCTTGTTTTTGTCAGCTTCACCACATGGTTTACAGATGTATATGTGTGCTGAAAATACAACAAATTGTAACTTTCTGAGTGGAAAGTAACCAAAAACAAAACACAAAAAAATAGCAGCTAGAGTTGTGGAATTTGCTCTTCTCACATTTTTCTGCCTTTAAGAAGCTGACCTTATCCAGCCTGCGATTGAACTTTCCGGTTTATGAATTCTTCCCTGCAGATGAAACATTTCAAAATAAATGTCACCGAAAGGTTCCTTCAAACTAAAAACTGTTTATTTTTTTCTTACAAGAAACGTTTCCTTAAAAATCACATACAAATTAAACACTTCCTGCCACTCAGCCTTCTCAGGTAATTGAACTCTGATCAAGTGTTGTAAGATGTTCAAGTTTATCTACAGAGATATCAAATCATCAGGTCAAACTGATCTCTCATTCCAAGCAGGTCCAGAAAAATAAGAAGGGCTTTTCTGTCAGTGTGGTAAAAACATGACTTAGCTGCCATGAGAGCAGTGCTGGGATTTCTGCTGCTACTGTGTGACCCCGGCGCCACGTGATGGCCAGACTCTACCATGACGTCCTGCAGACAGAACCATCTTCACAGCTGGAAGCCAATGCTGCTGCTGCCTTAGTTAATAACAAAAAACTGAAATGTTTTAACGTTATAACATTTCTGGAGAAATCATCCAAGCAGTAAAGAGGGTGCAATTAACATCTTCAAGATAGAAATGTTTCCTTCTGAAGACGACCTTCACAACAAACATGGCAGCTTTGTAAAGTTCATCTGAAGGAGGAGCTGGGAGCAGGGCAGTGTAGTTCACTTCATTTGTAGTTTCATTCAAATCGCTCTCACTCCAAAATATTACACATAAAAAACAAAAAGAAAACGCTGGCTGCACTAAAGAATATCAAAAACAAACAGCAGTTTGCCTTTTTTCAGCACAAATGAAAAGAAATCTTAGTTCGGATGCTGTTACAGTTCACACTATGCTTTAGTGCATTTATCCAGATTTAAAAAACAAATATTACAAAGCAGCAATCACCTTCCAAACAGTCTGTATATTAAGTGGCAAACAATGCTTCAGACTTTAATACAGATTCCTAACGAGGTGTACATTCATTTCAACAAAATAGAAAAAAAACATTTCAGCTCTGCTTCCATTACTCTTTTTGATTTTTGATCTTTGAAAACGGCTGTACAAGACAATAAAATCCAACAGTAATCATGAGGAGAAAGCATAAATAGGCTCCTTTAGAAAGAAGTGTATTAAGAACATTTGAACTGACACTAGAATCTCCTGTAAAAACAAAAATACTCTTAACTTTCTAATAATTAAGTAATAATTTAATATTTTCCAACCCTCAGTGCAAAAATATCAAAAAAGCTGAAGGGGGGGGGGGCAGGAGTCACATGACTGACGGGTTTGAGTCATCCCCATGGAAACGAGACAGTTGTCAGGCACATGTCAGGTTTGTCCATTGAGCCCTTGAAGGTCACTCTGCTGGAGGACAGGACAGCTGCCTCAGGGAGCCGCTCACGCGCAGTACCTGTGGGAGGGGGGCGGGGCAGAACTGAGCGGGAGCGGCGCTCCTCTTCATTTTTCTGTTTAGTCGGCATTGTCAAGTGCTTCTGAAACGTGGGAGCCCGGGTACTTCAGCCGGAAACCACCTGTAACGCACACGCAGACGAGTTCAGGAAGTGACCAATGACAATTTACACCTTAAGATGAAGAAGATAAAATATATGAAAGAAAGCAAAGCTGATGGTTAGTTTACGGCGCTAACGGCTAATTGTCTGAAATATTTTTAAATGGGACTTGATCTGTTAAAAAAAATAAAGGTTGTAGATGAGCTCCACCTTGCTGGCTGGAGTCCATGGAGGCCTGGTTGCAGTCCTGAGCATAGTGGCCGCTCAAGCCGCAGTTGAAGCACGAAACGCTGCCATTCTTCTTGTTGACTCCGCCTCCTGCCAGAGCGGCCATGGGCAGCATCCCCAGAGGACTTGGGTAAATGTGCTGGTAGACTCTCTGGCAGAAGGACGCTGCCGGAGCCAGCTGCTGCTGAAGGTTGTAGTTGGCGGCAGCGGCAGCTGCGGCGGCTGCCACCGCCGCCGCCTGACTGCCCATCATGTCCGAGTGGCTGTGAGACTGAAGGTAGGGAGACGCAGGAGGTGGAGCGGTGGCAAAAAACTGCGGCAGGGTAGCGGCGCCGTTGGCCTGGTGGGATGGTGGGGGCTGGGTGAGGTAGCTGTTGCTGCACAGGTTGGTGAGCTGGAAGAGAGATGGAGGGATGCTGAAGACGTGGCGCGCAGCCATCTGGTGGGTGGGGAAGTACAGGGGAGCCTGGCAGCTGGAGGCGGCGCCCACGCTGCCGCGGCTGCCACAATTGTTGTGGCAGCCACATGTTCCACAGCCCGCTGGCTGCTGCTGGGGGGGCGGTGCCGGCTGCTGGGGGGGCAGTGGCTGGCTTTGCTGGAGGGTTAGGGGGCTTCCTGTGACAGTGGGGGCGGTGCCGCAGGAAGCACTGCTGCTGTGGGAGGGGCCGTCACTCTGCGTGGAGCTGTGAACAAGGGAGGGGCTGTGGCTGCGGGCGGGGCCCGGGCTCTGGGTGAGGGCAGGTCCGGAGGGGGGCACTCCCGGCACCATGGGGGCTCCAACAGAGGGGAGAACAGAGTTGGGCACCAGGGGGAGGCTGTAAGGAGGAGGCATGCCAGAGGGCAGGGTTAGGCCGTGGTGCTTGGAGGGGGAGCAGTCCAGGTGTGGCAGAGCGGCCAGCCCCGGGCTGACATTAACCGGGTCCTGGCAGGACAGCAGAGGGGAGGAGTAGGAGGTGGGCCCGGGGGACATGACCCTCATGGCTCTGACGGGGGGCGGGTGGGAAGGTGCGGGGCTGGACTCTGGCACCCCCTCACCACAGCTGGGGCTTTGAGGCAGGGCGGTTTTGAACCTCTGAACCAGGGGTTGCACCCCCAGATTGGCTGGAGGGTGGAGCCCAAACGGGGAGATTCCAAAGGGGGGCAGCACCTCCCTCTTCTCGGGGTCTCCGACCGTGCCTGGGCCTTGGACAGCTGCAGGCGCTAAGGACATCTGCATCATCATCGCCCCCAAGGCCTTCCCGTCAGGAACGAGGTTCTGGCTGGGGGGAGACACCACCGGGATTGCTGAGTCGGCGGCCCCATTGGGTAGAACACAAGGAAGAGGGTTTATGAAAGACAGAGGGGGGAACACGGCGCCGGCCTCGGTGCAAAGGGGCTCCATCTGAGGCTTCAGGTTGTTGGAAGACACACAGTGGACCCCCTCCAACACAGCCGGATCTGTGAAGTAGACAGCGGCAGTGCCCCCCTTCCCGCAGTCATCAGAGTGGCTGTCTGTGTCTGAGAAGGAGAAGGGGAGGAGTCAGAGCTTCAGTTTGGCTAGCGTAGAATCCGTTTGTGTCCGAGCTTCACCTTTGCTGTTGTCGTCCTCGCTGTCCAGACTCTCGGCGCCGCGGTGCTGGGGGCTGGATGGGGAGCTGTAGCTCTCTGACGATGTGTCGCCGCAAGTGTCGGGAACAGACACGCCCCCTGAAAGAGGGCATTGAAAGTGTTTGATGTTTTGACTCCTAATTACTTATTTTCTGCATCAAAGTGTTATCAAGTCACAGTAAAGTCCTCCATGTCATTCCCTTTATCAGCTCACCTTTCCTCTGAGGTGACCGCGCTGCTGCCAGGTTAGCGACGGTAACAAAGCCGCCTCCTTTGCCCTTCGATCCGCCCTTTTCCCTGCAGGCAGGTAGATATGGTGGAAAAAACATGGCGTTGACAACATGGCGGTGCGTCAGAACCTGAGCTTACTCCTTAAGTGAACGCAGCACAAACCTGTCAGCAGGCTGGACTCTGCTCTTCATCTTACCAACGGCGTGGCTTCTCTTCTCAGGCTCACGATGCTGCAAAGATCCAAAACAAGAAGATTTTTTCATTTATTTAAGTGGGTGCAAGGAATTGGAAAAAAATATATAGTCATTGTGATAAGAGATGGACAGTAAAACAGTGGTGTTTACCGAATTTTCTGAATTTAAGAAGCTAAAGCCACACAGCAGACATTCATGAACCTGACCAAGCTGTGGCGCTCCATCAGTACAGCGCCCCCCCCCCCCCCTGTGGAGGAGATGGACAGGATCCATCTCCTCCACAGAGTTTGTTTAAACTAAAGTGTGTAGCTGTTCTTAACTGAGGCACAGGATTCACATTAGGACCTGCAGGAAATTGCTCGCATACATTTGTGCATTTTACAACTAACTGAAAGCTATTTTTACTTTATAAAAAACTACATTAAAGGAACATAATTCCCAGGATTTGATGAATTTATGTTGATTTTTCTAAGTAATTATTGACTGGGTTCAGGATTGTTCTATCATTGTTTTACCCGAGCCCTGACCCATTTCTCATTCAGATCAGAATATCCCTTTTTCACCTTTGTTCAGCTTTAACCTGGTTGGCGGCAGGAATCGCTGACTAACAGCTATTTTTCAGTCATTTTATTAGTCAGAATAACCATTATTGCTCCATTTTTTTAACCTTTTCTTTTGACACGTTCTTGGTAATCCTAATTTTCTTTCATATTTTTTAAACAACTTATTCAATTTATAAACTGGCCAATCAGAGGCCTCAATAAAAGCATGTGGTGCCCACTGGCCCCTACCTCGGACGTTTGAAATGTTTTTTTGGACAAATTCTCCTGAGCCAAGCTTGCTCCTATTGCTGATGGTAGTTGCCATAGAAACATTGACTCAGACCGATCCCTGTCATATGGCTTGTTAATGCTAAATGATTAGAAAAAGTTAGCTTTATATAAGGTCTAAACTAAAGCATATACTGAATTTGATCCATAAATAAAAGCTATATTTTCTCCAGCTTTAGGCAGTTCATGATCAACCCAAAAACCATTCGCTTCACCTGTCGTCACTGCCTTTTCAAACACTTTCATGCAGGTCATAAATTCAAGATTCCATTTTACACACTAGTTTTTTTTTGTTTTCCTCAAAGAACACTTTTCTTGTTTTTGAATTAATAAAAATAATTCTTGGTCCATTTCTTCAAACAATCTGGTTGTTTTTCTGACATAATGGTTGGGTGTAAATGAGCAGAAGCTGGAGAGGAACACATGACCTGCAGCATCGGCATCCACAATTGTTTTAGAAAATAAGTGGGTCAAGAACACATAAGGGTTGAATACAGACTGGGTTGGCTTGGTTTTAGTCCAAACCTAAAACTTACGCCCACTGCCTTCACCTGCTCTTTCTCCTGGCCACCCCGGGGTGAACAGCTCTTCTTCCTCCACTCTGCTGGACCATTAAGCTCTACAGCATGGCCTCCCCTCCGAGTGTCCACTTGGGGACCTTTGGCACTGGGAAAGCTGCTGGACAGATTATCAGATGGAAATTAAGTGGCAGAGATTGTGCCTTCTTCTGAGAATGAACAGAAGCGCTGATGCTCACAGAGGACAGGGACTCCTGGATCCGTGTTTTTTCTTGTGTCCCTGAACATAAGACTCTGAGGAAGAAGAAAAAAACACTGATTAGATCCAAATTCATCAATGTTATTTTCTACAGAATGGCATATCTCTGCAAAAGATAACTCTTGAGAAAATGAAAGAAAAATTCTACTTTATGAAATTCAATTTAGGACAGAAAGTTCTTCTTGTATCTAAAATACAGCTACGATAATTAACCAGCAAATGGAAGAAAGAATGCACCACTACTACTGAAATTGAGCAGAGAATCAATGGAAATATGCATTAAATAATGCCTTTTTTCATAATGCAACAGTGCTAAAAGAACCTCAACTTTTGGACCCACTCTTGTGAACATCGTTTTTGGTGTTTTTAAATTTTCTTATTTTGGAGGACAAATATTAAAAAAAAATTAAGCTCAAAATTGTATTTCTGAGTATTTCTTGATTAAAATCGTTGTGATTCATGAGCATTAAAAAAAAGCTATTAAAAAACAAACAAATTTTTTAAGTAAAAAATGCGCTGAGCTGGCCACAGCTCCCTGCTCTGAGCTCCCAGCAACGAGGGGGGCGGGTTGCTTTACATCAATGATCCCGCCCACAATTTAAAGAAGAATTTTTAATGAACTCCTGCTGCTCTGCAGAAAGTAAGTCGTAGAAAATGACAGGGTTTCTTTTTTTTTTTTGTATTGTATTTTGGCTAAAAACTGCAAAATCATAATAAAAGACTACTAGGAACACTGAAAACAGATCATAAAGATGATCGGAGAGGGACTTTAAAAACAGCAAGACCAGCTCACATGCTGGTTTCAGTTCAGCCTCTTTCAGCACCATCAGATCTCTGAAAGTCATTCTTTCATTTCTGTCTGCTCTCCTGCCTCTCCTCCTCTCTGCTTAATTCCAGGCTGGGAATGAGAGGGTGCAGAGCTCACCTTCCTCTTGACTGGAGGCGTCTGAGCAGTCTTGGTGGTAGGCGTTATTTGGCTGGCAGTGGCCTGTTGGAAACAAGAAATGAAGTTTAAAAAACAAATTAAGTTTAGATTTCAGAGTAAAACTTCAGTATTTGCTTACTTCTAAAAATATTAAAAGCATCATTTCCAGAGGTAAACAGGCCAACTGTGGCATTTACTAGGTTTCATTTTAAAGCATTTTAATAAAGTCAAGGTTGAGCCAATTAATAATAATAAATAAGTCCTAAAAGTAAATGTTTTATCATTTAAAAAAAAGCAAAACGCAATAAAAGTTTTATTGCAGCCTCAAATATTATTAGTGAAAAATGTTCTCATTACAATCAACAGTCTTAGCTAAATAATTGAGAATCAAAATGGCTGAAGGGTTTAAACATACAGCAGATCTATATGGATATAGAACACTCACATATGGAACAAGCAGGTTTGGAGGACTGAGCTGAATCACAAGTGAAGAAGCTGCAGACCTTCCTGGTCTGTCTGAAGAGTGGAGGAGCCGACAGAAACCGTTCCCTGCAAAAGGACAGAGGGGGGCAGCAGAGTCCACATGGATCACATCGGCTGTACTCGATCGCATCAAAACCATCTCTGACAGCTGAGACCAACGTTTACATGTAAATCCTTCAAAAACTGATTTTTGTTTTTAAGCACTGAAGTTTTTGTTGAGCTACTGAAGTATTCTGAAATTTTTCTGGAGTTTGAGTCAGAACAGTGGTTGTTTTTCATTAATAACAGGGGTGTGCAGCCTCCTTTAGACTTTTTCCAGAAGCAAAGAAGAGCTGAGTATCACACGAGTTAAACCACATGTCCATAATAACCATTGTTATTAAAAAAAAATGTAAACCAATATTGCTGCAAAGGGTTTTCTTTCCTACAGCTCGTTTACTTTTGCAGATTTTTCCGCTCGTGTGACGTGATCTGAGAGCAGCCATGAACAGCTTTTACATGCTTTCAGCCACGTCCAACTGATGCAATTCCATAACTATTCAAAGATCTACCCTGAAAGTCCCACTCTGATCATCTTTTTATGTATTTTCAAAGCGTTCCCAGTGGTGTTTTAATTATTATTATACCAATTTTGAAATAAAAATGTTGTTTTCTAGGACTGTTTCTGCAGAGATTCAGCTAAAAGTTATGGACGGGACTAATGGCATTGAGCAACCTTTTTTCCTAACTGCATTTTTTCATCAGCTCCTGATTCACGATTAGAATAAAGAAATACTCAGAAATGTTATTTTAAGCTTAATTTTCTTAATATATGTCCTCCATTATCAGACAAGTTAAAAACACCAAAAACTGAATTATCTTCTGAGTGGGTCTTAAAAATTTTCCTGCACTTTTTTGCAAAAATGATATACAATATACTTGTGTGTTTTCTCTATCCAATCCTCCTATTTTCAGCACTCTTAGTTTGAAATAATAATAATGCATGTATGTGAAGTCATAATGACAAGAGTTTCAAAAAATCACGAGTTATTTTGGGGAAAAAAAAAGTATGGTTTTATCCGGAACTGCCCTCTGACTCTGTTTGTAAACAGGGAGATAACCAGAGGGCAGGGCCATCAAAAAACAGACCGATAAGTTTCACTTAGCTGAGTTTCCTTTCTGCTGAAATGAAAGTCCTGCTGCTCCTGCAGTTGCTGCATGAGTTTCACAAATGCTGTTTCCTTAAGGTAGCTTGAGAGTTAGGCCTTCTGACACTTTAATCATTCATTACTGCCACGAAGATCAATGTTTTTTATTGTAAATAGATCCTTTTTATGAGTTTTTTACATTTTAACCCATGGAAAATTACATTTAAGTTGATTTTCTATGATTAGAAATTATAGATGATTTTTATGATATTGGAACTAAAAATCTCCTCTTTTCTGAATGCTTCAGAGTGGCTGACAAAAGCCCTCAGTTATTATCCACTGAACTGTGCTGCAGTACAGAATAGGAATGCACTAAATATAGGCAAACGGGCCTGAATTGGAGAAGTCAGAACAGAATGAAGTGACCACAGAGACCGCAGTTCATCTTCAGAGAGGAGACTCCTCGCTTCTGAGACCCAGCATGACCAGCAGAAGCCAGAGCACAAGTCCATCAACGGCGAAGATGTCAAAATAACATCAAAGAAGAGTGACTGATAACAGAAAACCATCCAGGTAGCTAAAAATAACAGACACCACACCTTGATAGTTTGCAGTTGAACATTAAAGGACCTATACCATGAAAAATCCATTTTTTGTGCTTTTAAGTGTATTATACTGATCATTCCTCACTATAAAGAACCCTAAAGCGGCATTTTGATCCATTCACGCATTTTTGAGTAATCCTCCAAAAACCACAGCTCTTAGCTGCAGCTCTTCCCACACCCACAAAAAAAGAGGGAGTCCTCACCATGTGACATAGACCAGTGAGAACCAATGAGAACACCTCCTACCAGGAAGAGTCTGCGCTGCAAGCCCCGCCCCCAGGCTAACACAAACACATTCACTTTCCCCGCAGAGCTAGCGGTAATCAGCAAAATCACTCACAGAAGAAGTGGTTCCTCTTTATCTGCAGAGAAAACAACAGCTAGCATTTTTTTTTGCAATGCAATGTCATATAAGTGGAGAAAATGTTTTTTAGGCTGTGAGAGATTTTGGTGTTTGTTCAGCCTTCTCAAATTAGAGCCTGCTCATCAAAAATGGTTGGAGTTTTCTTCAGGAGCGCATGACAGACCGGCCAGCAACTTCTGCCCGTGACCACCACTTTACAGATGACTGTTTTGTTAACCTTGGCCTGTATCAACATGGATTGTCCAGGAAACTGATCCACAGAGCTGATGCCATTCGTACAATCAAACCTGATACTGAAGCAGATGTCATAACCCTAAGTTTGTCCTACTACTACTAGCGAAAGTTTTCCAGTATATATATATATACAGTATATAATGCACGAGCTAATGCTACATTTCCACACATGTTGCGCCTCGCGTATAGAAATTCTGGATAGGACTGTGGGTCAAGAGTGTAATGCTCCACAACAGGCACATCCATCTTTAAAAAAGTTCGGTGTTTGTTTTCATGAGTGGACATGCGTTAATGTCATGAATTGGGCGTCACCCACAAAGAGTGAAAGGCGGTGCCTCAGAGATCAAGTCGTTTTACTTCCGTGCGTGAGAAGAGTCCACAAAAATTACTCATATTTCATAAATTATTTGTTTTTTAGTGTGCCAAAGGTAACATATGATCATATTCATTGATATTGTTTACTATAAAAAACTTAAGAAAAACATGGTATAGGCCCTTTAAAGACGTTCTGCAGACCTGCATGTGTGATGGGTGAGAAGTTGTGTTCCTACCTGAGGTTTTTCTCCACCTCCCTGCTCTCATACTGGTCCCCTTGGTTCAGAAGTCTCAGAATGCTCTTCTCAAAAGACTCTGTGGTCTGATCCTTTGGAAGCTGCAAAGGGACAAGAAAGTCAGGACCACTGAATGTACAGACACAAACTGTATGAACACTCAGTCGTAGATACATACATGTACATGGATAAAGTCAGGACATCATCAAAGTGGAAAAAATGAAATGATGCTTAAATCTAAAAGCAATCAGATAAAAGTGGACACCTTAAGAAGGAAGTTCTTGAGTTCATGGTGGGTTTTGGTCACACGACTGGAGGAGGAGTCAGACCACTTCACCTGAAACACAGCAGAAGGACGGTCTTCACATTACCACGTAAGGAATTATGGATAGTTTAGAGTGAAAAATTACATACAACACCCATAGAAGAACTTTATGCAGTTTGCTACAGTAACGTGACATTAAATCACATTTCTCAGATCCATTTACAAAAGCTTACCTCTAATGTGAATGTCAGGGTTTTTGCTTAGCATTAAGAAATGAATGTGATCAGATAATATACTGGTGTGTTTGCTCCCATAACAAAGCCTTAAGGCAAAGCCTTCTCAAAGCATCATCAGCAAATAAAAGGCTGGAGAAAGAAAGCAAACAGGGCAGGATGTTTAGTCTTGTTTTTTTCACTTTAAAACTTCCTAACAAGAGTCAATATGTACAAAGCTATTAGTAAAATCAACGCTTGTGTAGAGCTGTAACAACTATCTGAAAACTCAGAGGGGCACAATCTGTTACAGAAATATCAACTATGTATATACATATATAAAAATGTATATAAATATATAGAAAAGTTAAGTAAAAATACACTTTAGGCAAAGCAATTATGTCTAAAAATATGTGAATATCTAAAATTCCTGGAAAAAAAAGATTTATTTAAATATAATAAACAAGTTAAATTAAAAATTATAATGAATATGAAATTAACTTCAAAAAAACGTTGTGATAATTTACACAGCATCAAATGATTGTCTGCCTGCATGACAATCATATTTTTGCTGTTTTTAATATGTTCATTTTTCTTATAAAGGAGGAACAAATATAAAGAAAACTAAGCCTAAAACAAATTTCTGAGTATTTTTTAATCAAATTTTGGTGAATCAGGAACAGATGAAAAAATGCTGTTAGAAAAAGATCTTATTTGTGACGTAGAAAATACCCTGGGCAGGCCACAAGCTCCCTGCTTCAAGCTGTCAACAATGGAGAAGGGAAGAGGTGGTGGGGTTGCTCCACATTAACGGTCCGGCCCCCAACTCTGAGGGAAATTACTATCAAACTACTGCCACTCTGCAGAAGCTATGTCCTAGAAAACGACACTGTTTTTTTTTTTAACCTAAAAACAGCATAATCATAATTAAAAGACCACTGGGAACGCTTTTACCATAGATCAAAAGATGATCAGAGTGGGACCTGGTTTTTACCTTTATTATGTTTATATTCAGTCAAGCTTACAAACTACACATTGATGACATGCATCATAGAAATATCAACATATAACACCCAAAACTGTATAACTCAGGAATTAAAACATGATCATTTCAAAGACACTTTTATAAAACCTCAATATTATGAAGTCAATGTTTTCTTTTTGCCTTGCGTTCACCAACTATGACACTAACTGTTTTGACGAAAACTCAAAAAAGAAGAAAAATCAATTAAGATCATTTAATTCTCTAAAATGTAAGGTTTGCCTGCAACATTAACCCTCACATTTCTTTTTTAATGTTGCTGATGAATCAACATTGTGCATGTCAGGAAACTTAACTCCATTTGTCAGTAAGCCAGCTTGTTTTGTCCGCTGGTGTTGCATTGAGACTATGATGCATAATTCATATGAAGTCTAATTCAATACAGTTTCTATTACAAGGAATTATGGAAGAATACCAAATGTGTTATTTAAGACATGAAGCCAACCTATATCCAGACCAACACAAACTAAACATTTGTTTGTGTTTTTTGCAGCTTTGTGTTTTTCTACAGTACTAACAGATGGAAGGTGGCTTAATATTGTCAGTGCGGTTGGCTCAACAGTCAAAACTCAGTCATGCCAAAAGGACACTCAGCCTCTCCATGTCCATCTGGCTGAAGACAATTGTCATGTAAATGAGCCACATGCACCTTAAGTTCAACAATGCCTCTGAAAACCGCTTCACTTTTACCACAGCTTCATTGTTGTGATGCCAGGGCTCTAGAGTGTGACCAATTCGGTCGCAAGTGCGACTGGATTTTTCAATGGTGCGCCTTTAAAAAAAATCCATGGTCGCACCGGTGCGCCCAGCCTTTCTGTGTAGAAAAAACATAATCTCCACAACCTTGAAAGTATAATTTCTGTATGTGTGTGCAGATGTAACACACCTCAAATAAGAATTATTTTTTTATTATTATTAGTATGCATACCTGAGTCGTTCAGTTTGGGTTCGTGCGCACGCACTCTGTGCACACGCGCCCAATGCTGGCGACAGTTTGAGCGAATAAAAACATTCATTCATTTTTCAAACCGCTTTAAAACAATCTGTTAAAATCCTTAGACAACAGAGCTTTAGCTCCAGTGTTTACGTTCTTTCGTCTAACGTAACTTTCCCAACCGTTAACGCAATTAACATAATTCCAGCGGATTCTGAAGCAGAGTAAACAATCTTTGCACTGATATGCAGCACTGTGCAGTTGTGAAGTGTTTGCTTATCGTGACGTCACATTCACTTGCTTCAGCTCTCATATACAGTCAATGGTTCCAATGTTTTTTGATTTGTTCAGATCTGTTATGGGTTTACTTTTGTTTTTAACCTGGAACGCACAGACTGGGGAGTCTGTCTGCACTCACACTTCAGGAAAGTGTGACACACCAAAGTTAACCGAGGAAAAACTAGGTGGGTGTGCACCTAGCTTTAGCTGCTGTCAGTTTACCCCAGACAACTCTTTAGGCGCTACTTTAAAATCTTTTTTTAGAATGAAAAACAGCATGGAAGGTAGGGCTGGGCGATAGTGATAGTGGATTTTTTTTCATATCAGGAGATAACGATATATATCATGTTATAAAGCAAATAACTATATCTGTCAAATTTGAACACTATGGTTCATTAGAGAAATGTTATCATCAGTAGGTTGTTTAGATTTAAAATGTATTTCCTATCATACTTTAAACATAACAGATGCACTGAAGAAACATAATGGAACAGTTTTTTCCCCAGTAAACAAAAAAAAGCATAAATATTACAAACTAGAGCAGTTTCAAAAGAGAACATAAATAAAACAGAACCCTAAACTGCTTGATAAGTTCCATTTAAAAACAAAGCATTAACTCTACAATTAATTCTGTTTTCAAGTTTTACAGAGCAAACTTAAAATTGACAAAATTGTTGTCAACATCCTGTAAATAAGCTAGGAACTAAAAGCAAATCCTCTGAATGTGTTTCCTAGTTTAACTGTTGCTGCTGTGAAGGTCTTAACTTTCTTGTTTTAGTTGGAGAAATATGGTTTATTTCAGTCTGAGATTGAGCCTTCTCGGTGGCACTGCTTCAGGTGATAAAAAAAGCTGGTGGTATTTCCAGTTTTAGAAGGAACATGCCTTCTGCACAATTTGCAGTGCATGTTACTCTGTTTTTTGTCAGATTTTAAATCATTAAAACACATCCACACAGGGTCCGAAATGTAATTTTTGAAATACTGGCCACGTTGGCCGATTGATAAAAAAAAAAAAAAAAACAACAGCCAAACATATATTTTATCAACCATATTCTAACACTATTTTAGACAGAAATGCCTTACACATTTTAATTGTTTTTAATTTTCTGACTTTTTTTAAGGAAAATGAAATTGCATAAAGTGATTTATAAATGGTATGAACAGGTCTATACTGTCACCTAACTGTAAACTCAAATTCAAACATGCTGAGAATACAAGGACAGATTTATTAGAGATTTCCTAATTCTGCCTCCAGGAGATCACATTGTATTACAAATCATAACAAAAAAACAAAAACAGAAAACGAAAACCTGAAAACAGTAAAATCTTTTGGGTTCTTGTCGTTGTATATCATTATTGAAATTAAAGCTGCATCTTTAAGGAGGCGGGAGGATTGAGCACAACATCTGACAGGTCACAGTTTTCAGTGGAACACAGACTCTGTTACACAGACGCTGCTAAAACAATGGAGTCAATTCTGTTATTATTTAGAAAATACAGTTTTTATGAATGTCCTATGAATTAATCTTGTTGTATTTATTCGCCGCGTCTTAAAGGCCGGTCCGTGGAAATACTGTCCGACTTTAAACTGGTCTGGAATCACACAGGACACACAGAACAGCTAGTTAGCACCATAGCATTAGCGGCTAACAGCAGCTCTGTCTCCAAATCAACACAGTTTATGAATCTGTCTGTTGCTGCTTTAAGTAAAGCAGCTTCATCCTTCAGTCCTGACTGGATTCTGTTATAAATCGCCACATATTCTGATGTTTCATCAGCCAAACTAAACACTGCACAGGTCAAGTGACCACAGAGGTGAAGTGCTGTCTCCCTTTGCATGTGTTTTGTTTACCTCTTGTGCAGGTAGAGGAGAAAAGGACAAAAGAAATTCACCAGAAGAAGAGCTAATAAACATGACTAGTTTTACACAAACATTTACACCCCATATGGTGACTAACCCTATAACTTTTACACTCAAAACAGGAGAAATGCTTGCGACTGGTGAGTGTTAATTTGGGACCCTTCAAAATAAAAGTCTATGGCAACAGGCTTATTTTGCTATCGAGCTATTGCGATATAGATGGCTATTGTTTTATCATCCAGCCCTAATGGAAGGAAAACTGTGTCTTTGTTTATCTTAAAGACAAAGTTGCTGTGGCCCTGAGAGGGGCATCTGGACACATCATGTCTGAAATGCCGCAGACTGGTAGAGGCCTTATCTACTCTTTTCTCTGATCATTAATTTGCTGTCATTCTTTGTGTCATATAAAACATAAAGAGCATCTTTCCTAATATGTTGTAAACAAAACAGACATTTCCATGTTACAGATTTTTTTTTTCCTTTTTCACCTGATGTGGTGAAATGTTGAGTTTTCTTTTGGGTCTGGAGGATTTTGAAGTCTTGTCGGTGTGGATGTGAACATGCTTGGAATCCAGTGGAGGTTTAAACAGACTGCGCACACACAAACCTAAAACTTTGCGTTGAATATTACAGACAGCTGACACAGCGTTCAGTCCGTTCAGTTAACTTACCTCAAAGTTGTATTCCTTGTCAGCTCCGGTCCGAGAGACGCTCCTGAGCACAATCCTCTCAATATGAACAGCTGCAACAGCAAACAAGAATTCTAATTCAACAATGACTCATCTGTGAGAAGTTGACTGAAATGTTTGTATGCAAGACTTAAATTCCAACAAAAGAACATTTCAGCTCACCATCCCGTTGTGCTGCCCATCGGCTGGGCCGTCGGTTCTGACAAGAGGCTGTGCACTCTCCCAGACCCTGCACTGAGGAAGGCATGTAGTCCTGCTGACCCCCCAGCTCCTGGAGACCACAGTAACTACGAGTTAGTTACTCGTAGTTTACTAACTGATTTACTGAAATACGTTTTTGACAATCAGAAAAACAGAACTACAATTTTACTACATTTAGGTTTGATGTTTGTAAAAATGGCAGAATGCTTTTTATCTTATATCAATTAAAAGGAATAGAAAATATAAGGGCTGCATATTTAGAAGAAAACTTGCAAATTGTGCAACATAAGGGATCAATATTGCGATGACAATACGACTTGCAAAACATGAGCAAAAAAAGAGAAACAAAAACAACTAACACATCATTTCCATTTCAGTGCAACAGTTAAAAAAAAAAAGTCAATGTAACTTAAATTGTGGTCCTCGTCTACATAGGAGGTGGGCATCAAACATAACGGATGGCATGAGAAGTTCATCCAATTGGACAAATGCATAGATGGCTTTATTTAATTTGTTATAACTTTAAGGTGCAATGATATTGTTTTGGTGTAAACATGTGTGTAAACATTTAAGGTAACCCTTTTTCGCAGTTTACGAGGTCTTTTGTGATACGTGCATCTCACAGGCTGATATTGCGATGATAAATGCCTGATTTAATGTGTAGGCCTCCGCAATAACTTCTAAAAAAAGGTTTCAACAATTAAAAAACTTCAGGAATCTGTTTTTTCTAATGAATTCAGAAATTAATTACAAGCAGTTCAATTGAAAAATTAAGAATTTAAGAAATTAAGACAAAAACTATGCAAAAGAGAATTGTGATGGCTGTGTCATGAGTCTGCTGTCAACTAGACAAGTATCTGAGAAAAAACACCAACAGTTAACCATAAAAAAACACAAAACTAGTCTTGAAATAGATAGTCTCGCACTATAAAGTTTTTTAGTAGTTTGGGAGTAGTGATAGTGAAGGAATTTGGCCACAAAAACGTTATGGTTCAAAAAGACTGTGTCACTAGCCTGTAATCAACTACTTCAATGCAAAATTTTAACTTTTGATCATAGAAAAAAAAAAATGTGAACACTAACCCAGGGGTTTGCAACCAGTGGCTCTGGAGCCTCATGCAGCTCATTTTATTTTGAATGTAACTTGGCTGCTGGCAAAAGTAAAAAAAAAAAAAAGTAAAAGTTGGTATCTGTAGAAAAATCCTATTTTATTTAATATATTATAAATACTTAAAGTGCCACGCCAATCATCTTTTGATCTACTGTAAAATATTTCCCAGTGGTCTTTTAATTATGATTATGCTGTTTTTAGCCAGAATTGAAAAAAAGGGGAGACATTTCCAGGACACAGTTTCTGCAGAACAGTAGTTCAGCAGAAATTCACCGCTGAGTTATGGGCAGGAATGTTGATATGGAGTAAGCCTGCACTCGTTTCCCATCATCCCTTTGTTTATGCGCTTTTCCACTAGCTTACAGGCCCTCACATCCCCAACCTAGCATTAGATGTTCAACAGAAAATGGCGAGCAATATCTGTATATAGTTTTGATCCAGATTCAAGCTCAGAGGAGGAAATCAAATGGATCTATTTGTCTGCAAGCGGGTGCGTCAGAATGGAGTGGCCAGTCCATTTTTGTAGCTTTTATATTACAAACTACACAAATAGTTGGGCTTTCTGACTCTAGCTAGGATTTGATCGGTAAGAAACTGGACTAGAAGGCTCTTTGATTTCGCAGAGCCCTGCATTAACCCAATGCAGCCATCCTATTTTTTTAGATTTATCTGGAGTTCCTTATGTTTTTTTATTTTATTTTATTTTAAAACTACGTCAAAGGCCAAATTTACCCAAACCCTCCTTAGTAAACAACCCTATTTGTTAGTAAGATATCTTACTGTTGAGAGAAAATTAAATGAAAGAAAAAATATCTATTTAGTTTCTTTAAAGAGTTCTCTAAGCCACACTTTAGCTAACAAAAACTCAAACTCTTTTCTATTGTTTAGAATAAATTGAAATTACGAAAGTCGCGTTATTTCTGAAAAGATGAAAACAGACTATTTTGTGGGTGAATCCTGTCTGAAACCTTCAAAATGACCACATGCACCCGTGACCGTGAGCCATTCCAGCCTTTAGCTTTAGCTCTTGGAGATAACTAGTTAGATCCAGGTTAGCTACTCTGCTAGCTTTAGCCGCTAGCTGCTTCTAATTTTAGGAACGTTTCCGATTTCAAATCCTTTAAATTCTGCCTCAAATTGTAATATGATTCATAATGCATGTATATATGCACAAATATATATACACACACTACACATTTATGCATTTGTAATTAAACTGTTTGCCTAACTACCACCTTATAACCACAAATTGAAGTTACCCGTGTGTCTAAAAGAAAATCAGCAAATGTTGTTGGTTGTACCGTCGACTGCGTCTGGGCGTTTATTCTGAGCTGCCTCTGCCGCCTCTCCTCCTCCAGCAACAGCTCGGTTTTCTCCAACAGCCCGCGGACAACTTCCTTTTGGTGGAAATGGAAGGCTGGGTGAAGCGAGGCCATGGTAAAGAGCAGCGCCAGCTGCTCCAGAGCCTCCGCCGCGGTGTCGCCGGCGGAAAGTTCGCAGGGCTTTTCCGGCTGCCCGAACGCCGTTTCCTCCCGATACGGAGGGTAGAACGCCTGCGGGAGAGGGTCCCTAAACGGAGGGAGGGAGTAGTCATAGTTTCTGTAGAACAAGGCCAGGTCCACATTGCTCAGTACCCGGGAGAGTATTCCAGCACATTCCCTGTTGTCAGACCCGAGCAGCGACAGGAAGACCAAGAGCTTGGACCGCACCACCGGGTCCAACACATTTGTCAGCATCCCCACCTCACCCGGAGTGTTCGCTCGACACTCATAATCTCTTAAAACGTGGTAGTCTTTTCTACCAAGATCCTCTAAATAAGATCCCAAAAACCGGAGTTCCAATGGTTGACACATATGTAGTAGCCCGCACATGAACTCGATCCGCTTAGCGGGGTTTGAATGTAGGCCGAACCACTCGAAAACGGTCTCTTTGTCCAGTTGTGTTGCGTGGAGACGCGGTCCCGGGGGCTCCTGCAGCCTGCCGTAGACCAGGGAGGAAGTCGTCGCCGTGGGAGCGTGTCGGGGCTCCGATGGATCCAAAGAGTCGTCCTCAGGCGTCTCGTCGCCTCCTTCCTCGCCCGTTCTCATCGGTAGCTTCATTTTCAGCATTATCAGCGTTGCAAAAGAGGCTTTAAAGTGTAAACGACGAACAAATATGCATTATTTACAACTAGCACCGATTCGTAATACCGAAAACAAACGCACCTGTCAGTCCTTTTTACTGTGTTTTTGCTATTGACTTAATCTGACGCGGCGAAGCTAATGATGCCTTTTTTTTTCGTAAATTACTGTCTTCTTCTGCTGATAGAGTGCTGGGAGTGGCTTATGTCTGTCTCCACCCAGCGGTGGTTGGCGGAGTTGCAAGGCGAGTCCAGCAGATAGAAAAAGGTTCATGACTAGTTTTCGCAGTTTTGTAAATTGAAAAGGTTTAAAGCAGAGACACATTACGCCAAAGGAAAAAAAAAAAAGATTACAATAACATTGTAAACTTAAAATAAACTCCAATAAAAAATGTGCTGTTGGTGTTTTTAACATATTCTGTGGGATTTTTCTGATGATGGAGGACATTTCTAAAAACATAATTAAGATTAAAATAGCATTTCTTTTTTCTAATCGTTGTGAAATAGGAGCAGACAAGAACGTGCTGTTGGAATAAACTTGTAGCAGTGATAATAATGGAATGGATTTATCTGCGCTTCTCCAGATGCTCACAGTTCTTACAATGTTTATTCATTCACACCTCATTCATACTTGGTGATGGTAAGTGACTGATCTAGTCACAGCTGACCTGGGGCAGATTGCCAGAGGCGTGGCTGCCAGTACTAGCAAAATGGCCCATCTGACCATCATCGGTACATTCATACCCATTCACATTGGAGTAAAGGGGGGTTAAGTGCCTGGGGACAACGTAAACAAAGGGGTGATGGGAAATGAGAGAAGGCTTACTCTGTGCTACCAGTCCTGCCCACAACTTAGAGGCAAATTTCTCATATTAAACTTTAAATCCCAAAACATGTTACCCAATATGAGACATTTATTTCTTTATCCAGAACTAATCCTTTTTTCTATCGTGGCTTTAGCACCAGGGGCTTTTTGTATCCTTATTTCAGCATCTTGAAATTATTTTACTGTGAGATTTCAGTCAATACCAGACAATAGACAGAGTTTGAGGGCTACGGTTTAAATCAATCATCTTTAAAGATATTTAAAATAACTACAGAGTTATTGTTTTTGTGAGGAATCTAATAGTGTATTTACTCCAGACGCGGCCATTGTGGTAGAGGCTCAATGTTAGGTCAATGCAAAGGCACGATCTGACGCAACGCGATCTGACGCAACGCGATGCAGCGTGACACAACATGGGTAGCTGGTGCAGCGGTCAGGGACTCAGCTTTGGGCACATGGCGTTTTCAGTGATTAGATCAAAGGGTAGAAAAATGAATTCAATACGGCCGTGTTGCGAAGTTTTTGTCCTGAACTTCCATCCATTTACTTAACCCGCTGGGGCCACGGGGTTGCCATAGACTGTCCGGTTACTGATGGGCAAAAGTGGGATAGACCCTGGACAGGTCGCCAGCCCACCACAGAGCCCTGGAGCTGAAGCAGGTGGGCTGGCGACCTGTCCAGGGTCTATCCCACGTTTGCCCATCAGTAACCGGATCCCCCAGTTTTGTTTTTATTTTCCCCCCTCACGTTGATGCTCAAACTGGGCCACAGACAGACCAAAGTAAAGTTTAAAATGGCCATCAGGTGCAGCTCCACTGCAGGAGTGAAGCACACTTTACCGGGAGAGACTTTGGTGAACCCAGACAAGCCGACGTGCTTGCCGGCACCTCTGTAGAGCTCTCCAAAACATATAAACACAAGCTCCTCGCTCAACATCATCCATGTTTTCCATGATGTGGTCAACGAATGTAGTTTGTCTGTGGTTGCTCAGTGGACTGGGGCATCAAGGCGTTGAGGAGTAAGTTTGACGGTGTCAAAAGAGAGGGGGCCTCGGCCCCATCCAGTGTGAATGCAGCGTAAGTTTGGATTTAGGGTTCGTTATTCTTCTGAACTCGGTCTCATTACACCTGACAGTTGTTGGTTTCTATGTTATTTGTCTGAAGCTATACGCTTACACCTCCCTCAGCAATAAGTGTTCCAGTGACCACTTTCAATGAAAAGTCTATGCAAACGTGCGTTAATGTGTAACCGGATCACTTCTGCGTTATTTTTAAGGAAATAAACATCTTAGAGACACAGCAGCACCCTTGGAGACCACCTCCATTTATTCCAGATCTCTCCCACCAGACTGACAATTTTTCCAAAAAGAAAAGAAACAGAAATCTGTGTTGACAGTCCGTCTTAGCTCCTCTCCCACTGGACGATAAAACAGACAGGGGAGGGGGGGCATATACCTGACATGGAATACAGGGGGGTAAAGAAACTTAGGAAACATTTTGTGTTATTTTTGTGTAATTAAAAACACAGTTCTCATCTTGTTACAAATGTGCATCTCGGTCTTCTGCGTCTAAAACTCGTTCACGCCTAGCTTTGCAAGTTTCTACGACTGTTTTCGAGTTCCAAGTACAATTGGCATGTCCATTTAGCATGTGATGCAGGTTAAACCAGATCAAACTTTGACCAATCAGGAACTCGTATTTGGTAGTGACATATGGAGGTGCCAACCGTTTGAAAATTGATATTACAGCATTTCACACCAAACCTCTTCCAACTGCAGGTGGTGGACATGCACTAACAAACAGTAGAAACAGAAAAAGAAGAAGTCCCTCCCTGCTTGTCCAGTGTGAACACCTTAAGATTTATTAATTTGTACAAACAAAAAAGGATTTTTCCAACTAATTCATTCAAACCCATGTTACAAAAATGAGTACGCCCCAAGTGTAGCTGGTTAAGAAGACGGATGGATGGACAAACAGCTCATTAGCAATCATCCAACTTGGCTTCTGACTGTCGGCTGGGCTAGTTTTCAGTTCTGCACATTAATATGACAAATTCCAACTGAAGTCTTTGTTTTTCTAGATAAAACCATTCATGTAGAATTTAAAAGCCAACACTTCATCAAGAAGATACACACTGTGTGTGTAAACGATTACCAAATAATATAAAAATAAAAGAAACTATCACATGAAGAATATGTATACATTTTTTTATTTCAAAGTTTTCTGCTCCAATAAAGCAGACCTGCGAGGAAATGTTGGACTTTGTGGCTTCAGTAGGGGGCAGTGTTGGCTCAGTGTTCCACTCCACTGATGGCAGCATAACTGCCCAACCCTGGTCTTCAGGATCTACAGCCCTGCAAGTTTCCAGCTCTCCTTACACTTGTTGTTGCTGATTACCTGGACCAAGTGTTTTCATTCAATAAGAATGAGGACACACCTGAATCAGCAAATAAGCAGAAAGCAGTGTATACGGCTGTCCTTCTAGTTTGAACAAAGTTTATGAAGTTCTCCTGGTTGTTTTGACTGCAGACTGTCTTGTCAGGTCCTTTGGCCTTCAGCTGATATCACAGCCAGTAAGTTGAGCTTGAATTGTCTGCAGGGCAGAAATCGCTGCTCAAAATCAGGGTAAAAAATCATAAAGTAAAAAGTATAAATGTAAATATATGAACAGGTTTGTGCAAACAAAATAAAAAAAAAACAGCTGTCATGAAAATTACTGAAATGCTTTGAACTTCAGGAATCAAAGACAGAATGTGTTTGTATATGATGAATATCAAGATGTCTTAATTGTGTAAAAACTCCACTTTATTGCGATACTTTTTTATTTCAAAGTAAAAAAAAAGGTTAGAGGCTGGAGGAGGTTGAACGGTCAGGTCTTGTATGGTTTTAAAACGCTTGGCCGTCATTGCAGAGGCAGTGCTGCATGGCCTTGTTGTTTGTATTAGCTCCACCTTTTTCACATGTGGGGCAACCATTCCTGCTTTTAGACTCTTTTCTACACAAACCGTTGACTTTTCTTTCCTGTTTGATTTTTGATTCTCTCTTCATTCTCGAATGAAGGAGTGAAATGTTGAAGGGATCCTTCAGATCACATGACGACATGACCCCCCCCCCCCCCACACACACACACAATTTATTTTCCCTAACGCCTAATTCCACCATTTTTCCCAAGTAGCTTTCCAATGATGGTCGAAGAGATAGAATGCAATAGATTGAATTTCCTAGAAGGAGTTTGTTGAAGGGGCCAATGGTGATTAATTCAAAAAATACAAGATGGCGGGCTCTTTCAGAGGTCAAAGGTCAATGAAACTTTAATTGATGTTGTAGACTTAGCCTGGTGGCATGTGTGCGAAATTTTGTGAAAATCGCTTGAATAAAAGTTTTCTTTTTTCATCTTGTGGGAAAAGGTGAAAATCGGTACATTTCATACTTTACTACAATTATCCCCGACATGTGTGTTTTGGTTTTGTTGGTTAAATTCCTCTCACTGTGATGTCATTTATTTATTTAGGCGGTAGGGTAGGGGTGGGGGGTTCCACTTTGTCTAAAATTCATTTTTACCGGATGTGAGGTGCATGCAGATTTTGGTGTGTGCTCAAGTATGTAGATGGAGGGAAATTTAAAGGCGCTGTAAAAAACTAATGCTAAAACGATCTGATCCTTGCAGTCCAGAACTGCAGCAGGACATGAAGATGCATTGATTTAATTGTAATCAATTAAGAAAATCTTTTTTTTTAATGAAAGTTTTTTCAGCAAGTGTTCCTTCTGTGGAGAAAGATATCATTAACAGCAGACATCAGCTTCAGCAGACACATCTGTGTCCTGAATAAACAACTGCATTTGGACAATTCATGAGTTTTGAAGTGAGTCAAAATGTTCCACACATGCCTTTTTATCTGTTCCTGCTGATTTTCCACAACTTGCAATTTATCCGGCCTCTAAACAGATGCAGAGAGAATGTTCTCCATGCTTGCTGAGTTCAAGATTCCCCTTTCCTCAGACGCTATCTGAGATCTTCATGGCTGCGAGGGATTCTTATTTTCTAATCATTTCCTATCTTCTGATGTGGTGGGGCTCCTGTGTTGTGTCCTTTTCTGTGATGAAGCCTGTGGCGGCTCTCAGAGGATGCCTCCTGACTCCCTCTCCTCCTCCCGCGAGTCAGGAGGAGGACCTCTGCTCGCCGAACCAGGCCTCCTCATCTCATGCAACCCCCGTTTCTGGCTGCCAGCCGCTGACAGAGAAAGGTAAGCTCTCACTTCTTTGCTGCATGGCCGTTCTGTCTTGAGCTCCTACACTGAAAAGTTTGTGGAGAAAGAGCATCAGAAAATATTTCAAGAAAATGCTAAGAATTTTTGCTTGTCACTGCTGGTTTTTGGTGTCATTTTTTTAACTGGATGTAATTCTGGTATAGTTTTGTTGGCTGCAGCTGACCAGCCGTTGGGACAACGAGGACACAAGCTAAATATACAGCATGAGCGGAGCTCTGCGATTATGGTTTACAGAGGGCTTTTTTGGGTATTTCTTCAATTGTTTTGGCACTAGTTGAGCCTGCTCTCTGAAATACCCTAAGGTTACTGCACATGCTGTGGCAGAATGGATTGGAAGTGATGGAGAAAGGTGTGTGCATGTTTCTTTCTTTTTTTTTTTTTTTACAAAATTGGGCTACTTGTTCTGAGAAGGACTTAAAAATGTGACAATTAGAAGTTTTTGTAGACATCTGCTCCTCAATGATGTTCTCTGATTTGAATAAAAAATGAGAAAAATGAGAAATGCTGGTTTAACTCAAGTCAACAATTCATCATCATGAGAACAGATGTGTTTCCTTGATGATCTGTCTAAAGTGCACGTGTCATATTTTAATGGATGTCATAAAAGTGTTGTAGAATGAATAGAGACAGCAATGGACTGCTTTAGCTCTGTGGAAAACCTCAATCAGGTCTGTCCTCAACATGTGTTCAAGGCTGGTCCAGACACGGACCGGATCTTGTCAGAAATGTTATAGAAACATGTGCGGCCCCAGTACTGCGCTCTGCAGCCTTCCTTAAAGACCCTCTTAGAGAAAAATTGTGTTTTGGGTATTTTTAACATGTTCTTGTGGCTTTCTTCTAATGATGGAGAACATTTCTAAAGAAGACCTGAGTATTTCTTTATTCAAATCGTTGTGAATCAGGAGCAGATGAATAAATGCTGTTTAAAAAAACTTGTAAGCTTGTGACATCACAAATAGTGATGGATGGGTTGGATCCAAGCTTCCTGTTCCGCTTCATTCTGATGCATCCACTTACCAAAAAAGAGATCCATGTTTGTCTTTGTTTTTCTCATCTGAGGTGGCATCTGGATCAGAACTGTACGGCCGGATAGCTCCAATGTTGCTCGCCATTTTTGTTGCACTAGAAATGTTAGGTTGGGGTTGTGAGGGGTAAACAGATGACGGGAAGAGGAGGCAGGCTTACAGCTAGCAAGCATCATTTTTTGGTTAAAAACTGCAAAATCATAATAAAAAACACTGGGAATGTTTTTAAATCCATCACAGTAATCCAGATAAAATGCTGCGTGATGCTGTTATTCAGCTGAGGCGGCTGGCAGGTTCCAACTTCTGCTCCTTCATTTGTTGTGAGGTTTTGGAGAGGAACTATGTTTAGGGATCCACCCCTCTACACGGCTTCCTGTAAATAACAGTAACTCTTGTCAGATAAAGGGTGGTCTAAAGATTTATGACGGTTTCTGTCGGTCCGATAGATTCATCACGTGAGGGATTCTTCACTTACTTGCTGCCTTCTCACTTTTACTGTTTATTTGCATAATTCTGGCCATGACACCTGTTTGTGTTCATTCTGACCACTAACAGCTGCACTGCTCTTGTGTAAGCAACATCCAGTCAATTGGCAGATTTTCCATCCAGCAATCTTACATCCATTTTGTTTCATCTAAAAGAAATTGATTTATGAATCTCAGTACAGCAGGAATTAAAACCAAAAATGTGTTTAAACAGTAATAAAGTAACCATTTCTAGGATGAATGATAGAAATGGAACAACACTAGAGTCCTAGGTATCCCTTAATTATTATTTCTCATTAAATATTTTACTTTTATTGAGCTAGACTTTCCTTAATTACTTAAAGTAGTCCAAAGCAATAGTTCAGAGTTTCTGCAGAACTTTTTAATGCTGTTTTTAACCAGTTTTCCTTCTCCTTCTCCCTGAATACCCTCATAAAATTCAGATTTTTTTTCTTTATTGGCTTTGATTTTGCTCATTCTCAACGATGGTCCATCTATTATGCTTTTTTATGTTTGAAGATTTCCTAGTTCAATGTTAAGAGACTGACACCCGTTGACGCCTACATTTATTTCCAGCTTTGAAAAAAAAAAGGTTTCGCTTTCAAGTAGATGCTAAGTGAAGGTCATTTTTGAGCGGACGTGGTTTGATTTGCAACAGTAGGCATCAAGGGGTTAACAAGCATCAAAAATGTTAAGAGGATGAAAACAGTAGAATTCACCATGGCGACCCCATTATGTATTTGAAAGGTGTTTTCACTTTGTGAAACACTTTGTGCCACAAATGTAAAAGCACTTTTTATATAAAGTGTTTAATTTGGTTTGAGGAACTGCAAACTCTGTTTTGGCTAATTCTTTAAATTTGTTAATGTGGTGGTTTAAATTACAACAGCTTAAATAGTTCTTTGTGATTTCTATGCTTTAATTGTTTTGCTTGCAGTAAAACAGACATTTCTTCCACTGCTTTTTGTCATTGCTGAACCCTTTTTAGGAAGATTGACACCCATTTATTTAAATAAAGCTTTTTGTGGAGTCAACAAAGATCACCCCTCCTGAAATAATACCTCTACTCATCATCAACCCTGTAAACTTTATCCATAGCAGATTTTATCTTGAACATTTTTACTTTATCCTTGTAATATTGTGATCCTTATGCTACGCTCACACTGGGTATGTGTTGCGGGTTCTTGAACGCTGTTGTGTTCACACTGGACAAGCACTACCTGATACCAGTGCATGTATTTACGGTTGGAAAAGACGGTGCAAAATGTAGAAGCAGTGCAAATCTCGTAAATCTTGCTCCAAACTTTTTCTTTCACAGCTCTATTCTGATATATAAAAGACTTGATTCAGTCCACGCACAAATTGCAATTATTAATTTTTTGTTCTTGATCAATTTTTTCAACGGTTGACACTTCCGTGAATAAAAAAAGACGCTACTCATACATCACTACCAAGCCACTACTGAATCACTGATTAGTCAAAGTTCAGCTATTTCGGGATTTAAAAGTCAAAAGTTCAACTGGTTGAACTTCCAGCATGAAATCACTGAATGCAATGAACGTAAAGCAGGCGACGGGACTTACAGCAAAAAACATTGGTACCGACACATGAACATGAGAGTTCTGGAGTGTTTACATGCGTTTACATAGACTTTTCATTGTAAGTGGCCACTTAAGTGCAAGTCAACATGGCCAATGTTAATGTATTTTTAGACTTCAGAAAGTCTAGATACTTTAAAGACAAATCTAACATCAGAAAGATGAATAACATTAAAACACACATTGAATTCCTAGTTTTATTGCAGAGGATTCCAATCATGAGGAAAAACAGGAACAGTGTTCTTTGGAGAACGTGTCACCATGCTTATGTTTGTACAACTACATGATGCACGGTTGCTTTAGGAAATCAGCTGATTACATCTACTTATAGATGTCAAGTAATGGAAGTTCTTTAATTCATTTTTACTTTTTTTAAGCATTGCTATAAATATCCACTTGCAACTGCATCAAGGGTCTTTTTCAAGTGACAGAACCAACCACCTCAGAAAAAACACAGGACCACCACAGACCACAGACTCCGCCCAGGGTGCACTTCAAATTTGTGTTTCCATTGGCTGTTTAGTCAGGCAGAAGAGCATTTAGAACTAGTGAAAAAAAAACAAAAAAACATGCAAACCTCATGAGGGAGGAACCCTTCCTTCTGCAACAAGTTAAAACATGGTTTGAGGCACCGCAAATTTGAATCCGGCTTCACTTTAGTCTAACCCTCATAGGACAATTCAGCAAAACTGTGTGTTAAAATTTAATACATAAAGATGCTGACCAAGGATCCCATTTGGTCAGTTAGTAGAGACATCAATTGATGAAAGTAAACTTCCAAATTACTAAAACAATAGCCAGTAATCCAGTGAGATGCAACGGCTGTGAAAGGAAACTGCTCAGTTTACAGAGACCCAGTCCATGCCAGTATGGTCAGCCCACTAAGCTTACCATATGGATTCAGTCTATTGGAGGCCATGTTTGGTTCTTTTCAAGCTCATATGTTAGCTGACCTGGTTGCATCTGGTTACTACTGCGGTTTGCACATGTGCATGCTCTTTTTTTCAGACCCGGACAACTTTTTTTTAACCAAGTATCTGTTAATTTTCCTTCATTTTTTATTTCCTATTAATGTTGTGAGTTTGAAGGGGTTTTTTTGGTAACTAATGTCTAATTAGACAAAACTGAATTTTTTTGTGACGGCACATCAGCTCCATATTCACTGACCCAAAAATGAAGCATTCGGACAAATGATTCTCCAAAAAACCAGAGATTGTCATATTAACCTCACATATGATATACTCAAAATGCTTGGCAGCAAAACATTATGGGCAGTGCTGGTTCTTTTACAGATTGTTTCATTTGTATATTTTTTGTAAGTTTTTTTCATATACATAAATTCAAAAATAATGTTGGGTTTTCATTGAAAGTTATGCTGTGTTTTTTTATGTTTATTTTTTTGTAATTAGTTTGTCGGTGAGTGTTTCTCATTTGTTTCCACATGTAGGGAAGGCTCTGTCTAAATGTTTATGAAAAAATTCCATTCTTGAAATACTTTCATGATATGGATCTTTATTGTTGTTACGTCTACATGAAAGAACATGTAGGAAAAGTGTGTCTAAAGTCTTACATGTTTTAGTTTGCATCAAGAAATATTATAAGTGCAAGTTTTTATTTTTAAAAATTTCCTTTAAAAGCTTTACTGACAGATTATTGCAAACTGACATCAGTGATGGTTATGGCAGATAAGATGATACTTTAAAGTTTATACCTGATAGGCTCTTTTTGGCTCAAAAATCTTTTCTGTTTTTCTAAGTTCTTCCATGCAAACTGCACTGGCTCTGCCATGTTTTTCTTTTTTCCAGTTCAGAATATAGGTTATTTTATTTATTTACTTTTTGGTTCTTTGGTCTGCGAAAGGAAGCATTAAAAGAACTGCAACCAAAGATCTCTTTTAGTGGAAACTACTAGGCCTTTATATGTTGAGTGGTGTGACATTAAAACTCTCAAAGCCTTTGATTGAAGAGAAGGAAAACAATGTGTGAATTAGAAAATCATTCACTTATCATTCACTTCACGAGACTGAATATCAGACACAACAGGAATCGTTCCCTTTATGTATAAATTTTTGTGTTACAACGACTTTTTGTTGAATTAAACCTTAAACTGAACCTTTTTTTGTCATTACAACATGTACAAATGCAACAAAATTGTCAGTCAGCGGGCATCAGAGTGAGATGGATCAAAGCAGAAAATCCAACACATTCACAAAGACTGATTCATTGATTGATTCACATCTTCACTGGTTGGATAAGCAGGTGACAGGACTCTTTAGGTTTCAGGGTGCTCAGGAACTGATGGATTGTCACAAACATTATTTAATAATTCAATTCATTGTTTTTTTTAATTTAATGCAATTAAAACAGCTTGGACAGTCCACAGGAGGAGCGTTCCCCAAGAGAACCATGCTGCTCTGGTCTGTGTGGGGTGTTATGCTGCTCAGCCCAGTGGGGGCTTCAGACGAAGATGATGTCCGAGCAGGTAGGAACGCTGATACTGAGGTATCTGAGAACATTTTTAAATGACCATTACCGAGTCACATCCATGTGTGGGTAGGATGCAGCACAGCCGTGAACGACCTGGTCTACATTGTGGATGGGTCTTGGAGCGTTGGCTACACCAACTTTGACACAGCCAAGGAATGGCTCATCAACATCACCAGCCAGTTTGACATCAGTCCACACTATACACAGGCAAGACGATCCACACCAAACTAATACAGGGCGTGTTATTTGTGCAATTCTCCTATTTCGACTTTTGCACGGATAAACAAAAAACAACTTTTATGAGTCTGTTAATGGATGAATAAAAGCACAAAGAACATCATGAAATGTTTGTTTCACTGGCTTAAAACTGGTCTTCTGCAGGTAGGTGTTGTCCAGTACAGCGACACACCTCGACTGGAGATTCCTCTGGGGAAACACCAGCAGGGGTCGGAGCTGATCCAGGCCATACAGACCATTGACTATCTAGGAGGAAACACACAGGTAAGATCACAAGGTTATCGCTTTCTCGTTTATGTTCATAAAAGGAAAAAAAACATTCTTGATGTTATACATATATAAGCAGTAACATATATATATATAGTTTACTTCAGACATACCTAGAAACCAGAATATATTAAGTCTTTTGTATATAGAACTGTGCAAAGTATTTCTACATCCCAATATTACTCTGATTTCAGATTGAAAGTGATATTTGTGAACTTTCTTGTAATCAGGTGGTCTTCAAATGTTTCAGTTTTCTGTCGAGTTGTCCTGTGATTCATGTTTTAGCTTCTCCTTCAATGAGAACATTTTCAGGATTAAAAAAAAAATCTTCTCGGATAAGCCCACTAGTGACCAAGGAATGGTTCACGTATTACGAGGAAACAAATTCAAAAGATCCACCAGATTTCTCTTTCAACACAATGAAAAGTTTGATGGCAAAGAAGACCTTCAAAGGCTCCCAGAAAGCTCAGAGAAATGTTGCTAAAGACCGCTTTAGAAGATTACAAGAAAGGCTGGCTCATTTGAAGCACAAAACAACAAATAAAGAGTAGCTTCAACCTTTTGCACTCAACTGTATATTGTTTGCTTTTTTTGGCAAACCTTGCCCTGTGATGTCTGTTACGGTTGTTCTTGTTGTCAGTGACATTCGTAAGTTCAAGTATGCATGCAAGAATACCATTAACAAAATCACTTGACAAGAGACAAGCATAAAAAAAGCACAAAAAAATGTTCTAAGCAGTTGCATTTCTTCATAGGTAGATGTTTGAAGACAGACTGTGACTTGGTATAAAATAAACATCACTGAGCTGAAAACATCGGTGGAAGCAAATCTTTAACTAACTAAGAATTATGAGAAGCAAATAAGGTTGGGGGTGTTTGTGTGCAGAAAGCTACACTTAGAAACTCACCACATCTCATCTGCAGCAGCACCGCAAGCACTCGCAAGGTCAACAAACAAAGACAAACAGAGCTGCATATATCCACCCCTTTGAACTCGACATCTGCATCCTATTTGCCATGAAGTGCCATAACATAGAGTGTTCCTGATTTATTTGTTTATAGAACTGAATTTGTGAGATATAACTATCCCTCATTGGAGGCGTATGATCAGACCAGTTCTCCTACATTCCTCCATCATTGGTGTTTTGTCATCCACTTTTGCAGACTGGCAGGGCCATAAAGTTTTCAGTGGACCACGTGTTCTCCTCCACCCAGAGGGGCAGCAGGGTAAAGAACCGAATCGCGGTGGTGGTGACTGATGGCAAATCTCAGGATGATGTGGTAAACATGCACCATCAAACGCTTGAATAAACCCTCATGCATATAACTGTCCTCACCTTTAAGTTGAACTTACAGTTTTGATCCATCTATTGGTATTACAATGTTAATAACTGAAAAACACGTTTGGTATGCTTTAATTGTGAAAATATGTATAGTTTGATTAGGGGTCTTTCTCTCACAGGTAGATGCCAGCATGGAAGCCCGAGCTCAGGGTATCACAGTGTTTGCTGTAGGAGTTGGTAGTGAGATCACAACATCAGAGTTGGTGTCCATTGCCAACAAACCATCATCTACATATGTCCTCTATGCCGAGGATTACACCACCATTGACCGTATAGGACACTCCATGGAACAGAAACTTTGTGAAGGTCAGAAAACTAAAGTTGCCCTGTCAATTGTCAATTTTGTTGCATGCAATGGCCCTTGTATTGCCTTTTGACGTTTTTGTCAATATTAATGTTTATGTATTTTGTGGCCAACCAGTTGAAAGTGTTAAATGTACCCTGGAGTACTTGGAACAATAAAGGTTGACCTTGCCTAATCTCTTCTTTATGAGCTCTCCCCTGATCTGTGGGGGCAGCAAGAAAAGACTAAAGTCCTGTGGTCTGGTGATGGACCTCAACAATAGATAAGCTCAGTAGAATAACAGTGTTAATTGAGGACTCTGGTAAACTCCTTAAGGCAGCTGGGAAACTGAATACATCTACACAATTATAACGGTTTACTGGAAAATAATGGTGAATAGGTAAGAAAAGAGATGAAAAGTCAATTAGAAAGCATTAGTTAAAGATTTGTTTAGAACTACACAAGGGAACTGGTCAATGACCGCTTGAAATCTGGGACCAGAGTATCAAAGGTTGCTATAGTAACACAACATTGTCAGGAATTCAAATTCTGCAGAGCTCTCCATGTAAAGGTCCTCCTGCTCAAACCAGAACACGTCCAGGCCCATTGCAAGTTTGGAAGAGACTATCTGGGTTAGGGGTGTCAATCTCTAGGTCTTGAGGGCCGGCCTCCTGCTGGTTTTCCAGAAATCCTGACTCATCTGCTGCTGATTGCCTGGATCAGGTGTGTTTGGCCAATAACGGCAGGTTGGTGGAAAACATGTGGAACTCCACCCTTGAGGCTTGGATTCTGACACCCCTGATCTGTGTGATCCAGAAGATTGGGAGGATGTCATATGCTCAGATGAAACCAAAATGGAACTCTTTGGTACAAACGCCAAAAAGACGTTTGGAGGAAAAAGAATGCTAAGTTACACCCTAAGAACACCATACCCACTGGAACACATGGGGGTGTAACCATCATGCTTTTAGGCTTCTTTTCTATAAAGGGGACAGGACGACTGACCATATCAAGAAAAAGATGAATGGGGCCAAGAATAATGAGATTTTGGGCAAAAACCTCCTTCCATCAATGAGATTATTGAAAATAAATGGTTGGATCTTCTTGCATGACAATGATCCCAAACACATTTCCCAGGTAACAAAGAAGTGGGTATCAGGATTATTAGTGAAACATCCACTAGATAAACCTTTATAGTCCAGTGGAATAGAAAAACAGGCAGGAAACACTGAAAAGGTATACTAACTGGTACCCATTTCTCTGCAGAGTCTGTTTGCCCAACGAGAATCCCAGTGGCATCTCGCGATGAGAAAGGCTTTGAGTTGATGATGGGATTAAACATTCAGAAAAAAGCCAAGAAGGTTTCCGGCTCTCTGGTTTCTGAGACAGCTTATACTCTTACCATTGGCACAGATATTACAGAGACAACCAGGTACCGTAATATCCAGATGAGTGTGTTTCATGTAATATTGTTAAAGCATCATGAAAATGCGTGCATTGTTTTGTTTTATATTTCCATTAGAAAGATTTTTCCAGAAGGCCTGCCTCCATCGTACGTTTTTGTAGCAACTCTGCGTCTGACCGGGAGCTCTAGCAGACTGACCTACGATCTTTGGAGGGTGGTATCAAAGAATGAGGAAATCCAGGTTGCTGTGACTCTCAGTGGCAAAGAGAAATCCGTAATCTTTACCACCACGTGCGTGACAGAAAAGGAGCAAAGAGTCATCTTCAAAACAGGCTTCCAGGTAGGATGAAGTACTGAAGCAAGTTGAGATTTGGGTAGCTTTTCCTGATGTCTACAATTATACCTACTTTAAAATATCGCAACTTTATTTATGTGAAGTATCACTGCAAGAATCACGTTAGAAAAAAACCCTAAAGATTCCATTTTGTGTTGGATTTTAAGCATCTCAAAATCCTAATGGCATCAAACCTGTAACAATTTTATGGGCTATCGGTTATAAGACAGAGGGGGGAGACTTGTGACTTAGACCCAAGTTTGTGTTAAGATTTTGGATGAGATACATCTTTAGCGACCTAAAACGTCAGAGTGACTTAAAGTTTGATATTTTGAATATGAACTGTTCCCCCCTGATAGTGTCTTAGTGACAGTTTAGAAGTAGAGAATAATGGAACTACTTTGTGTCTCCATGTACTACAGAGGTTTTCTGTGTTCATTGAACTTTCATTTCATGAGGCTAAGCGACCAAAAGCCTGCACACACTGCCAGCACATGGTGCTCATCACAACACACATTACATCCCATGGAAAAAGACACACCTGCCGCAAAATGCCAACTTTCTAAAGAAAGTTATTATGTTACTTACTTTAGTTACTTACTTTATCACTCTTTGCACATGTCTAACAAAAATGTACAGTTTGCTTTTTTATATTGGGCCACTGTATCTGTCTTCTGCCCTACACACTAGTAGAAGATTTTCAGAATAAGGGATTTTAGAATAATAATGTAATATTAATAATTAAGAAATAGAATACATTTAGGATATTCAATTTTTCTGCTTTGCATGAATTCTTTGATGTTGCAGCCAGTCACTGCGGAGAGTGGATACAGCAATTAAATCTACAGTACTCATTACAAAAACTGTATAAAGCAGTTGACCTTGATTTTGAAGTGAATCAAGTCTACTAATGAATCCAATAACCAAATCTGTTTATAAAGTTCAGGCCTTCAGCCTTATTGTGGGTCTTAGGGACGTGATGATTGACTTGGAGTTTTTTTTAAAAAAAAAAAGACCATTTCTGCATAAAGATGTAGAGCTATTAATTTAGTTATGCGCCCAAAAGTCAAAATCTCCAACTAGCTGATCGCTAAAAGCGAGAGAAGCTGTTCAAAAAAACCTGAAAGTTCAATTTAGGCATACAATATGATACAATTCCATAAAATACCTTCTATAACGATGCTTTAATGTGACATTTATATGCATAAATCCCTTTTATTTACTTAATAATCCACAGAAAAAGTGCTTGGGCCCGTCTGCCAGCATGGTTCTGACAGGGTGTGTCCTGGCAGACGTACCCAAACAAATGTTCTGGGCTCTGCTTCATGATAACTTGTGGTTCTTGAAACATTAACCTGCCTTTTTTGTGTTGTGTGTCTTGTTAACTTTGCCTGTTAACATTTCCACAATAGAAACGCCATTAAAGTCAGATTGATAGAAAAACCTCAGGTTAGACTGTGAATGATGGAAGGCTACTTGACATTGTTGAAACTTAGAATATTAACAGGAGGTGAACAATGATACTTTTCTGGTTTGTTTTGAAATGTCACATTTTGATGAGCCCAGTTTGTACTGGATGGTTTTTCCATTTCTGTTCGCTCCTTTGAGTGAGTTTGACTGGAATGGATTCCAGCAAAGCAAATTAGCTGCTATTTATGCATCAGAGCCTGTTCTTCTCAGCTGAACTAATGAGGTTGGGGTTTGTAAGGATGCTTAAAGAAAATATTTCTTGTTCCAACCCAAAGTAGAATCTTGTTATTGGTTGTGCAGCATTACAAGAAAACATGTTTACATTGCAGCAAAAGTTAGCACTTCTGTGGCACTTTAAAAGGTTTCATTTGTATTTTTTCCTTCAAATCCATTCTGCTTTGTAACTCAGAACACATCTACATTTGAGAGTGGGTGTCTGAACAAGGTTACAATTATGCAGGGTACATATTTGTACATGTGTGATTTGATTTCATTTGATGTGGGATGAATTTAAACAGACTAATTTATATTTTTGAAAGTGTTGACCGAGAAAGAGTCTCAGCAGAACAAATGCTGCTCTGTTTCTAACTCTCTATGTGCGGTTTAAAAAAAATGTGAGTGAAAAAGGAAAGGAGCTTTTGGTTTCTGCAAAAATGTTTAGGGAGCTCTTGTTTTTGAAGTAGTTGACAGAAGTAATTAAAACTCACGTCAATACTGCCAAAAATAGTTGGAAAACGAAGTAAAAGAGAATCTGACTATTTGAAAATTGTCCAACATTGGTCCTAAACTGCAACAAAGCTGGGATTCAGGTGCTCAGTTAGTGCATTGGTGGTTTAAAATAGTCTTAGGGAAAATTATACTTTTTTTCCTTCAGACTCTGTTTGATGGGAAATGGCATCAACTGAAGCTCCTGGTCCGGCCAAGACATGTCATCGGCTTCCTTGATGATCATCAAATCCAGGAAATGTCTTTGAAGCCCGTGGTTCCTATTTACATTAACGGAAAGACACAGGTCTCCAAGAAAACAGGGACTGACACCACCGTTCCAGTGAGTATCATGTTTAAATACATTCAGTCATAATACACAGAGTGCATTGACACATTCACAAATGATTAAAAAGCTTTCATTTGGTTTGTAAAATCACCAATCAGAACCATTATGGAAGTTTTTCTAATGTAAAACTGACTGCTTTTGGTATTAACAGCCATTCAGTGGCGTTCATTAAAGCGTCCTGAGTTGCACCTGAGGGTGAACTTAAAGACACAACTTCTAACACAAAGGCCATCTTTGCATTGGATGATGGAAAAACCTTAAATTCCATTTTAGCAGTGGGGTGCAAAAGTGGCATCATCCTGTTTTGGGGCTGGTTTGCAGTTTTAAAGACAGGAGCACCTCACAAAAATGCAGAGTGTGAGAATATGGATTTGGAAATGTTTTTCATGTTTAATGCTTAATGTTTCATTTTTGATTTTTAGTGGAAAAACAAAAAAAAACTGAATTGTTTTCGTTTTTGATTTTAATTTGAAAAACAAATGATACACAGATTCTTACGTGTGGATACAGGCTGTGGGCAAACAAAGGTCAAATTTGTGTGGGGCACATGGATGGCCAGCAGGAAATTTTAAGCACACTTTTCTATGGTCATGCTGCCATAGATATTAATCAAATACATACAATAAATAACACGTAAGGGTGAAAAGGGTACAATATGATGCAGGCATGTCGTAGGGATTTTTCAAACCCTGTGCACAGCGGAGAGCCTGTTAGTGCTGTTCAAGTGATATGTGTGATGTCATTGCATTCGGCCTGGCTATTGGAATGAGGAAATTAGACAACGAAAGCTTAGAGTGTCTTACGATCATCCTACCAGTACTGTGTATTATCTGCACACCTTGCAGGATTTGCACACTATCAGTAAGGAGCCAGAACATGCAACCTTATTAATGACTTGAGTGTTTCTTTACAAATACTTCACAACCCATTTACCATACCCATGACAATGGTATGTTCCATTTTCATGACCTCCCTCGAGGTGGCTGCACAAGCCTCAAGGGAACTACAAAACACACCTGTGCTTGACTTGTGATTCGGCCGCACCTGTCTATGACTCCGTACGGTTAACGCTGGTGCCGGCACATGCGACTAAGACATTACACGTTGATGGGCTTTCCTAACTTTTAAACTGCTTAAAATGTGAACGTGTCAGATGTCGGGTGATAAGGACAATTGATATATGAATTAATATTAATTCATATAAATAAAAAAGGTGTTTTTTTACAGCTGGAAATTAATTCAGAAGTCAAGGGGTTAAAAGTGTGAGGACTAATCTTGTTTTGCCCATAAAACTGTTGTTACATATGCTTAAAACCATTACATTGTGCTCCCATGTCAAGGAAAAATATAATGGAGTCCTGAAAAAAATAGCCTCCTGATGATATTTAAACATTTGTTCAAATTTGTAAGAAAGTAGATTGGTAAAGGGGTTATTAAAGATTGGATTACAATTAATTTGGTCATTTTGAAATGATCTGCAGAATCTTGTACTATGGCACCTTTTAGTGAAAACAAAGTGAGATTCTCATCTGAGGGAACATTTTTGAACATTAAGAACACTTGATGTTGTTGATCCAGCTGGAAATTCAGAAGCTGCGTCTCTACTGTGATCCTCATCAGAGCGAGAGGGAAACAGCTTGCGAAATCTACTCAGTGGTAAGATGTGCTGACACCTTCACTCAAAATCAAACGTTTTCTTCAAAAATAAAACACAAAAAAATACTAATGGTGACTCTAATTTCCCCTTTTTTCTATGAATCGTGCAGGATGACGAAAGGGTAAGAGTGAATTCAGTTTTTCCTTCTTTGTCATAATTTGTCAAAACAAATACATGGTTATGGGTCTGTTTTGGAGTAAGTGAGTGGAATGAAAAGACATATGTGTTTTTTGTTAAGCCACTGACTAATAATCTCTTATCAAATGGGGAAAAAGCAAAAATAACTATTTCCACAGTGAAATGAGGCTTTCTTTTTGGAATGGTAATATGGAGACTGCTTTTTTACAGTAAATGTTCTGCACTTGCTTACTCAATGACTGCATTCAGTGTTACTTTGAGTTGTATTCTGTTGCAAAAACAAAAGATTTTAAAATCCTGTTTTTTATATTTCATGTAGAAGTACTTATTCCACAGTACCACTTCTGCATTCATAAAATGGATACTGTATCTATGAATTCTTTCTCTATGACATTTCTTTGACTGTTAACATCTTTTGTTTTATTTTTGTGTGACAAATATAAATAAATAAGCAATTGTAAGTGTATTTTATTAAAGTCTCACTCCGATCATCTTTTGATCTGTTGTAAAAGCGTTCCCAGTGGCCCTTTAATTATGATTATGTTGTTTTTAGCTAAAATAAAAAAAAAACTCTAGGACATAGTTTCTGCAGAGCAACAGGAGTTCAGTAGAAATTTACCTGAGTTGTGGACGCGACTGTTGATGCAGATTAAGGCTACCGTCAAAAATGCAACTGACACCGCTTGATGATGAGGCATCGGCAGAATCTTCAAAATTTAATGCAATTTTTTTGAAAATTGTTGGCGTGGTCATGAATGGAGCAACAGCAGTCGTTGCTGTTGTAGCTTCTCCATCACACCTACAAGCTTTTTCAAACTGCGTTTTTTTCGTCTGTGCCTGATTCACAAGTCACAGTTCACTTTTCACAGTTTTTTTTAAATACAGAAATACTCAGAAATGCAATTTTGATTTTAACAAATTTATTTGGAGTGGGTTGTTAACTAAGAGCTTTCGATTGTGTTTTTAATTTAAAATCTTTTGTTTTCCACTCTACTTTGCAAGTCAACATGACTACAGACCTTTAGGGATACAGAGTACATTCATGATAGATACAGATATACATTTATAGTACAACTGATATTATTAAATCAAAATGTAAAACAAATACAAACTTAATGTTCTACAAATAAAGATTATTTCTACAGCAGTGTATTCTCTAAATAAAAGCTCAAAACTATATCCCACTGCAAGTTTGTATTTTTTTATTCTGAAACTTTTAAATTGTGGTAGAAGTCCAAAGAACATTAAATCTGAAAGTACAACCTAAACATGCAACATCATTATCTCATTTTTGTCATTTCATAGTGTCCTCTGAATCGAACAGAGACTACATTAGAAGAAGACTGCAACTGTGTAGTTGGCCCACCAGGACAACGTGGCCCACCAGGGCGTATGGTAACACACACACTCACACACACACATCCGCACACCCACACACAAAGATGTTTTATAAATGACTTGTTTCTTGTCCCTGTAATGGTTTTTGAATGGGTTTGTGACGTTCCTAACTGCTGTTGTTTATTTTTGGTTGTAGAAATGATGGGTGCCCCTTTGTAATTTTTACATTAGATGATACGTTCTACTTTACTGTTGTATATGCTGTAAGGAAAGGAAGGACAAACCACAACAGATGGAAACTTGGAAACAATCAGAAACAAGGAAGCTGATATTTATGCTCATTTGATGTGGCGTTCTTCCGTCATCCAAAAAACTATATGAAAACAGAGCCTGTTTCTCTGCTAATTATATTAAATGATGTTTAGCCGTAAAGGCTTTCTTCTGATGGGTGTTTATTCTTCCAGTGTCCTCTCTGGAAATCAGCCTAAAAATGTAGATGGCAAATACTTCTCTTTTAACATCCACATGACCCTAATCCTAGCAGTAAAATTGTTGTTAAAAGTACAAGTGGAAGCAAAAACAACCAACTGTGCTGTTTCAAAATGATCAAAATTAGGAAAAAAAAACATCTGGATCAACAAAAATCAACATTCTGGATGTGCTTTCCTTCAAACTTTTGGTTTAGCATAATTTAAATTAGCGTATGAATAGAGTTACAGCAAAATCTCATTGCAAAGAAATTTGCTTTTATGTTTTGATGTCTGTTGATTCCACAGGGCTTCCGAGGGGAAAAGGGGAGACACGGACCACCAGGACCTGATGGTAAGCCTGTAAGTGCTCATCATAATCATTGGGAGACTTTTTCTAACTGTTGATTTTGGTGGTATTTGCTGTTTGAATATGAAGAAGGAAAATTATTTTATTTCTGCTGCCAGGGTAAACAAGGTCCACCAGGTAATCGTGGCCCCCCTGGACCTCGAGGGCTGAAGGTAAGAGTCTCCAGTATATGACTTCGAAAAACCTTAAAGCAAATTGGTTTTGGATACATCCAGTCCTATTTCTGAGTTCCACCTCTTAAAGTCCCACACCAATTATCGTTTGACTCTTTTAAAAGTGTTCCCAGTGATCTTTTGAGTATGATTATGCAATTTTTAGCCAAAAAAATCCAACTCAAAAAGCTCCTTTGCAAACTGTTTTTGTCTGCTTCTGATTCACAGTGATTTCAATAAAGAAATTCTCAGAAATTCAATTTTAAGCATGATTTTCTTTATAAGTCCTCCATCAATAAAATAAAAATACCACCAAAAACATTTTAAATCAGCTTAATCAGAGTGGGTCTTTAATGTCAGGTGTAGGTGTGCTTCAGTTTTCTTTTGGATTTAAAATGAAACCCACAAGTCAAGATCTGTTCAAATATGGATTTCCCCATAAAAAATGAACTCAGGAGAAAACATTTAAATGGCCTATACTCATATAGCGCTTTACTACTTTCTTTGAAATCTCAAAATGCTTTACAGTCACAGTCCTATTCACACACTGATGGCAGCGCTGTCTTACCTTTAACCAAAAGGAGCAATGTGGGGTTCAGTGTCTTGCCCAAGGACACTTCAACACATGCACAGGCTAGGCGAGAACCAAACATACAAACCTGTGATCTGATCCGAGGTCGACCGCTCTACTTCTGCACCACAGCCGTAATATAGCTACACAAGCAAGCAAAAAAAAAAAAAAACAAACAAAAACAAAACATGAATGCAGGTGGATGGGATTCTTGCTCTGCTTTTTGTAACAGTTTGGTATTAAACTAATACCTTGTAGTTACACTTCTGAGATCAAACCAAAGTGATCTGATAAAATTCCAGATAAAATACAATGAGATCTGAATAAAACCTGAAAAAAGTAGGTAAGTTTTGGGAAATTAAAACAAAAAAGAGAGATCCCGTTCAGTCTGCAGGTTAAGTAATCTCCTCTGTTTCAGCTTTTGGGTATTGATCTTTACTGAGGGTGTTGGGAGATGCTCAGCTTGTCTGCCAAACTGCTGAAAAGAAGCTGCTGGACCCCCTGCTGCTGGATCATGCTTAAGTATCTCAACTCAGATGGAAAGAGGGAGATTTTGTGTTAGGAAGAAGGAGGTTGACGGTGGTGAAGGTGGCTCTGCAGTACTGTTGGTGATGTCTTCAAACCACAAAATTTTCCAGGTTGTAACTCTGTGAACTACTACTTAATAACGTTCAAACTGCAGTTGGTCAAATCTTTAAATATAACGGTGTGTTAAAGTTCTTAAAATTGTTCTGTTGATCTTGTAGTATGTCGGAATTCCCCCAAAATGTTTGTTTCCCAGTGTTTTTGTCTTGATTTCATTGAAAAATCGCAACAAAGAGAGCCTCAGAAGGAAATAAGGACATCTGCATTTGCAGAATTTAGATCAATATTTTTTTCAGAGACATTAACACTTGAAAGGAAGTGAAGAATATCAGTGGATGAAACACACTGATAGGTAAAATCAGAAAAAAAACCTATAAGTCTGTTTCCATCTAGTATAACAGAAAAGTTGAGAACAGAATGTTGTGCAATTTTTTTATTGCCCAACATATTTATAGGAACAAATAAATCTTTCTGTTTTAATCTTGTGACAGGAGTTAAATGGTAAAATTGAACTGGTCATTTAGGAAGTTGTGAAACTAGATCTTCCCAGTTGAGATCATCTCAAGGCGCTAAAAGAAACAGACCAAAGCCCTGAAAAAAAATATATCACCTGTTGTGATTCAAAAACGAGCAAAAACCATATCCATCAGTTACAGCGTTAGTGGGGTAAGCCCTAAACGTGAAATAAAACAACCACTTTTAGGGATCCAGAGGTACAGCGGTCAATCTCTGATTGGAAAATTGCTGGTTCAGTTCCCACCTTTCCCATCCATGTATCAAAGCGTCCTTGGGCAAGACACTGAACCCCACATTGCTCCTGGTAGTTATGGGCTGGTAACAGTGTTAGGCAGTTGAGCCGCCATCAGAGTGTTTATGGGTAAATGGGACTGTGACTGTAAAGCGCTCTGGACCTTCAAGGAAAGCAGTAAAACGATATAGAAGTATTCACAATTTAACTTATAGCACTACACCGGCTTTGAACATTTTTAATGTCCAGATACTCTGAGCTGAATCTTTTTTACGGGAAGTGAAAGGTACCATTTTCTGCAGACATGGTTGCAGAAGGCGCTGTGTAAAAAGGTGACAGGGCTGACACCAGCTACTTTTCTTCTGGGCAGGGTGAAGAGGGCTTAGCAGGACTTTCAGGAGAGCCCGGTCACAAAGGTGACAAAGTAAGAATTGAAGATCCATTTGGATCATTCTTGAAGCTTTCTTCAGAGTAGGTTCTGTTCTGTCTGAACTTCACTTCTGTTACAGGGAGACAGAGGAGAACCAGGGCTGACAGGTGAACCAGGGCCAACAGGACCCAAGGTGAAAGTTTGACAACAACAAATGCGTCAACAGTTTTGATTGTTTTTGAAGTGCTCTCCAGACACTCTGAGGGGTCTTTCCCTCTCACTGTTTCCAGCACAGGACATGCTGTCTGGTTAAAGCATGTATGCCTCTTTGATGGGGCAATATCCATCCATCTTCTTTGAATGCTTTGCATGCAAAGAAATAACTGTAATTATCTACATTTCCTCACAATGTCTAAATCTGCATCTTTAAAGCAAAGGACAGACAATGTTTAATTTCAATATTTGGAATTAGATGGCGTTTCACAAAGCCGGGTTTTCTTTGTGTGTAGGGATTTCCTGGTGAGATGGGAGGACAAGGACCTCCAGGAGAAACAGGACAAACGGTGAGATTGTTTGACTCAATTCCTCAAATTTGAAGACGGATGT
>BSAI01000108.1:45003960-45046987 GCA_036245035.1 Adrianichthys oophorus | reverse complement strand
GCTCCGGCAACCCCGTGACCCCGAAAGGGATAAAGCGGATTGGAAAATGAATGAATGAATATATATATATATATATATATATATATATATATATATATATATATATATATTCCTCAATTAAAATGAACATGCAATGTGAGCAAAATATTTGTATGACTTTCTAAAGATTAAACTGTTTGGGTGACATAACCGGAAAGTGTAAACCAAGCTTCTACAACTGCAGCTTCACAGACACAAACTGGAACATGATGCATTATATACAATTTACGTGTTACCTAAAATAAATAGTTAATGTCTTTAATGAAAACATAAAATAAAATACTTATTTTAGAGCAATCAAAGATAAAAAATAATATAAAAAAATACATATTGGCTGCAATGCCAGCAAATAAGAATCTATTTCAAAGTAAATTTTATCCATAAAGGTCTTGTTCACAGTGCCTTCTGCTGGGTGAACACTGAAACATTCCAGAACATTTCACTGACAAAAACACATGGATCAGCACTTTTTCCAGGATCTATTTTACACTTATTTCTTGCTGTTTAGATTTTGATTATTATAAAACATGGCTGACATTCTAATTAAGATTTAAATAAAAAAGAATTTGTGTTTAACTTCCTCCATCCCTAAATGTGTTGTGTCTGATTGTCTTTTATGTCAGAAGAGAAAGATGCATCTTTTGTTTCATGTTCCATTTTGTCCTCTTGTCATTTCAATTATGTTTAAAAGGACGTCGTTACGCAGTCTCATTGTGTAATTTAGATTCAGTCAGGGATCTAAATTAACTTTTTTGTTTTTTAGCCGGGGTGGCCAGTCACATCCAAAGTCTACCAGCCAAATCTGGACTCTAGTCAAACATTTCTCAGGAAAAAAAAAAAATTCAAAGTAAACAATTCTTTCCTTTATTTATAAAGTTTCTGATAAGGATTGTTCTCTCGTGAATATAAAGCACTAATAATAATAATAAGTGAAAGTGTAGTCTTATGTCTGTAATTTTATTTGAACAAATCACACTTTTGATCTCTGAACTTTTTCATGAACACATACCTTTCTTGAAAGCATCGACTTTATCTACAAACATTACACAGCAAAATGTTGGGGAAGTATTAAATATTGATCAAGATGAACTGTGTATTTTTTGTGAGTCAGTCACGACGACAATATTGGGCATAAAGCTAGAAAGATAAAAAAATAATTAGATTACTTTAAAGTTTTTTTTGCCAAAAATGTAATGCATAGAAAAAACATGTATATATTGAAAAATGTGCAATGTCTTTGTCTTATTGTGTGTTCAGATCAGTGTGTTGTAGTTGTGAGTCTTTGTCATTTTAAAAATTAACAAAGACATGGAGCAGCAAGAGAGTGTGTATTTGTGTTAGCTGAGATCAGTGTGAGAAAATGTTAGAAATTACCAGCGGACCTGAATGCAGCGATAGCGAGCTCTTAATTGAAGCACATAAGTGCAGAAATTCCATGCAGCCCCTGAGTGCACCAGCTGCTACAGTGAGTGTGAGAATCAAATGTGCGCAAATAAATCAGAATTAAATATTTGAACGAACTCTGGGATGGATGTTTGTAGTAGCAAAGTGGGGAAGGAAGGCAGACACCTAAAAGTCATGGTTGTCAGTTTGAGCCCCATATCAGAGATGAACAATGTCTCAGCCTCCAAACTAGCTAGTGAAATAGTTTTTCTACCCGCCAAATAAAAGTTTTACCCGCATTTGTCGGGTGGGCGGGTGTTAGTTTAGATTCCTGCATACAGTATGCTGGTTCATATGGCAAAATGTAGCAATTTTGCAAACATGTATTTTGAATTGTACTGTGGCTACGTTTTACTTTCTTTCCGTCTTTGTTTCATGTTTTACAGACCTACTTGGGGTCACGTGACCATCGAGTTCCTGGCTGCCATAAACAAAAACATGGCGGATGTCCCCTCTTTTTTGATGGAAAATCTTGTAAAATAGGCTATAGATTAGTCCACAACCTAGCTTATCCTATGGGATTTTCTACCTAAAAGCGGAGATATTTGCCATGTTTGTTAAGCTCATACAAAATGTAGCAAAAATGAAAGAAATAGGACTGGAATGTATCAGGACAGTAAGAATATAAAAAAAGTTAACAAATGAAATAAAGAGAAATGTAGTCAAACTTTCAATTTTAAGACTAAAATACACCCATAAGGAAATATTTTGAAACATGATAATATGCTTACCATTTTAACAGCTTTTAGCATTTTTGGAGATGGAAGCGGAACTATATCCTAGAGTAAAGTGAGATTTAGCTACTGCAACTCACATTTGTCAAATGTTTGTCATTTATTCAGGGGGAGCCGGGAGTGCCAGGTGCTGTTGGTCTGATGGGACTAATTGGACAAAAGGTCAGTTGACATAATAGCTATCCTATTGCTCAAACACAGACATGCATAACACATATTTTTATGACCACTTAAAAGAGTTGGAATATACAAGTTCAGAGCTTTTTGTTTGTGCTATTTTTTGGTCTTTTGGTTAAGGGAGCTTTATGGAGATTCAGTTTTTTTAGATTTGACTGTCCCTCTGACTGAGTGATGGAAAGGTTGTACCCTAGAAAAAAATGAATGTGACCACCATTCCTGGTTAGTTCTTTTTAGCTAAATTGACTCACTGAAAATGGAGGAACACTATGATGTGTCCCCAACCATCTTTATCCGGCAACACTGAGTTCAGGGTTTATGTCTTAGACTGAATTTTGATACTGATACAGGAGAAAAGTCAAATCTATTTAACAATTTGCTATCCAACTTAAACAACTTGTTAACATCAGAGCTTTAGCTCCAGTGTTGACATTCTTTTAAATACCACACCTCTTTAACTGTTTACGCATTTAACACAATTCCAGTGGATTCTGAAGCAGAGAAAAGCAGCCTTGTGCTAATATGCAATACTTTGAAGTGTTCACACAATCAATGTAAACCATCTGTTGTGATTATGTTGTGGAAAAAAGCAGCTTTACATCACTTCACGTTAGTAAAGTAATCGTTAGTAATAATCTGTGCAAAGCCGATATGAAAAGCCGCTTTTTTCCTCAACGGAATCAGCTGATTCACATTGGTTGCGTAAACGGTCAAAAAGTCAGAGTAGGTCAAAAAGCATGTTATTTAGGTGTCACCTTGACGTCAAAGGGTTAAAAAATGGTCATAGTTGTTTTTTTTAAGTTAACCAACTTTATGTGCTTGAAGTATAAAAGCAGGCTATACCAGCAGAGGATTTTTACCCTCGTGGTATGCTCTGTGGGCACTGAGAACTTTCTCCTGCAAACAAGAAGATCATGTTAATGCTTTAACAACCTGAAAATTTCTATTAAAAATGTTGATGCATTATTTTTAATTACCTTGGGTGGGTAGTAAAAATGTTAAAATGTTCTCTGCCCTTTAGTTAAGCAAGCAACGGAAGGGTTGATGTATTCATTTCTACCATTTCTTTTTATTTCAAGTATTTCATTGTTTAGGCTCTTAAGTGTTTTCAGAGATGTTTTTATTCTGAGAAGCACTTTGTACAACAAAGGTATTAAATGTGCTTTATTAATTAAAGATATTTTAATTTAAATGACAATTCTCTGTTAGTAGTAGATTTTTACATTTTTGTGGTGGATATGAAGACAGTTATTCAGTTTTAGTTCCTGACTACAGCACTGTTCATGAAAGCATTACTCAACAGTGTGAGCTGCTGGTACATCTCGATGCGCATGTCACCATTTAAAACATCCCAAGTTCTCTCACTCAGTAAACGTGATCTCAGCAGAAGAACACAAGCCGTGCAGAGAACGAACCGCTTGCGGTAGCCTCACTGTGGCTGAATTACAGGGCACACTCACATCTGCAGCCATATAAACCCACCCACCAGTTTCAAGTGTGTGATGCTATTTCCAGCCTTCTCTGAACTCCAGTTTTACTCAGTAATTTAGGATTCTTCTAGTTATCATAATACACTACTTTCTCCAGGAATATGGAAATGTTTTACACCAACTGGAGGGGGGTTGTTGAAGTGTATTAACGTGTGCAGAAAGACAATCCAAATAATGAAATGCAATGGTAACATTCCACGTATGCCTCTTTGCTGATAAGTCAAAAGTAGTAAAAGATAAAACAACTAAGGCTAAATAACCAGTTTGAAAGTAAACAAAAAGCTAAACTCACAGACAGCAGGGAAATTTGCCCGTGTAAGGAATTTAAGAAAAATGCCAGATGCCAGCTGAAAGTATTTATAACGAAAACCACTAAGTGTGCAGCTGATAGACCACACAACAGCCAAAAATACACTAAAGAAAAGAAGAAAAACCGTAAAATGAAAGTCTTTTAAAAGATTAGAACATCACCAGCTTGTAAGTAAATGTCAGCTTTGGAGGTACATCTGGTTGGTGATGCAGCTTCTCTTTAAAACAGAATGTTTAACCTTTGAATACTCCGATTTACTAAAGCCTTAGTCACAACTGCCCATATCAGGGGAAACAAGCTATCTGAGGGTGAAAAATAGGCAAATCTGTGTGCAGCACACAGGTGACCCACACACAATTTTACGATTTGTAAACCACTTGGTGAATCTGTAAGGCTAAAATGTTTATCCACATTTTGCCTGGCTGATAGAAATTAGGAAAATAGACGATCAGGGTGTAGTTTTTGTGGGGATCCCAACGGGCACTTGCGTACTTGCAGCCTTTGTCAGTAAGGAGCCAGTGCTGCACCTTACTTATGACTAAAATGTGGCGTAAGGCCACCATACAACAGCATCACCTGTACATCATAAGTATGTGTAATTCACAATAACCTTACAAATATTTCTCGATCCACTTAACACACGTGCCACAATGGTTTCCGTTTTCATGACGTCTCTTGAGGTGGCCGGATAAGTCTCAAGGGAACTGTAAGTGTGACAAAGAGGCAGAAGCGGTTGGATCCATGTGCAACTAGTTTTAATAGCGAGAGCATACAGAGAGGGGCAAGGCAAGATTGGGACAAAAAAACAGGCAGGAGTCACAATACACAGAAAGAGGCAGGAAGGTGTCAAAACAGGGAAGGGTCAAAACCCAGGCAGAGACAGCAGATGAACTGCTCAGACTGAATGCAATAGCAAAACAAGACATTGCACTGGGCAGAAGCCCGGTGTCTACCTAAATACTGTTTGTAGTGATTGCATGATGAGCAACAGCTGGTGAGACCAGGGAACAGAGGGCAGAGACTGATGGGAAATGGAGTGCAGATGAGGCTCAGGGGAAAGTCAATACTCTGGACATGGCCCTCTCTGGTGGTCGGAGGGAGAGATGGAATCTTGAGCCCTGACAGTAAGACGCACCTGTGCTCCTTTCAAGATGCATCCACACTTGTCAAAGACCCTCTATGGGCCTAGACAACCCAAAACACAGCAGCATCTGTACATGTCAACCCCAATAAGTTACTAAGCCATAAGAAACACAATGTCCGGGTTGAGCTCTGATTCCGTTTTGTCATTATTCAGCTGTGTTGCATCATGAATGGCTAATCACTTTCCTAATCAGAAGCTCCACTGCAAACTTCAGGAGCAATGTTTTGAAGACACTAGCCTAATTTACTGCAGTCCTCATCACAGCTGTTGGAGCCAGCAATTAAGCTCACAAAATAGAGATGCTCTGTATGTGGTATAGCATCTTCTATTCCTTTACAAACAGTTTGCAGAAATCCTCTACACCAACGCATGTAAAGAATTCAAACCAGGAGCTTTGAAAATGTTGATTTCAAAGGGTTAGAACACAACAGCACTTCTTCATCCAACACATTCTCACTCCCAGGTCATCACATTTTAACGCGTGGGTAAGGACCCTTCCGCGTCACTTTTTGACACTTTAGGTGTCCCCAATTAGTAGTTATTTGATGTGATGGCTCATCCAATTAAATCAGGGGTCTGGTCGTTTTGTCGACGCGGTACCAGACGTGAACCAAACCAGGGTACTGGCCGCAGACCGAACCTCGGGACACAGCTGGTACCGGTACTTTAACCCTAGCCCGATCTGCATCCGGTACTGCGTGCGGAGCTGGTACCACCTCTGGAGCCAGTACCGGAGCGGTACTGGGTTAGGGTACCCGAGCGGTCTGGTAGCGGACCAATACCGGTTTGCGGGAATGGGTTGCTGCGTCATATTCAGACTTGGCTTCCCTTTTTGCATTAATGGCATTTGTCAGCTAATGCAAAAAGTTAGCAGATGTCAAGTGGATTGTTTTTATCAATTTGTGGTTTCTGGAAGTGTTCATGGGTCTGTTTCAGAGGGTGACTTTATCAGTCTTGCTAATGAGTCATGTGCTGTCATATGAGGGCTCAAAGGCCCCTATTCAGTAAAAGTATTTGGCTTTATCCCCTTTGCACATATTTCTCAATTTTTTAAATCATTTTGATAATAAAGGATTTACCAGTCTGGCAAAAAAGACTGAGCATATGCAATCCTTTCTTCTGAGAGACCTTCTCTGCAAAATATCTCAGATGCCACAGACTTGATATCCTATACTGTACAATTTGCTTTGTGTTTTTAGCCATTTGATGCCCTGACCTGACTATTTTTAGACCAGTAACCTACCACAAATAACTTTAACGTTGGTCTACAGAAATTCCCGAACTGCTAGAATGACCATCGCAGCCATATTGACTGCTGGGACATTATTTATTTATCATTTGAATTATATTTAAAAGATCTAAGAGAGTATTTGGGAGAATATGTAAAATCAGACCTGGACACTAAGTAAAAACAAAATTAAATGAGTGTTCCACAGTTACCAAAACATTATAGCCTAATTAATTATGTCTCATGGCACATTAATCCTATCTGGCCTTATCCAATTCTTGGTAACTCGTCCTTTTCCTTTCAACTTGTCATCTTTGTTTCTCTTGGGTTTACATATGAACACTCAGAAATCTTTTATGTTTTGAAATTTTAATGATGCAACATGTTAGGACAAAATATATACTCATGTAGGAAAAGTCAGTGTCCGATTGGTCTCTTTTTTAAAACCAAGTTATGACCTTGCAGTTTTGAAAGCCGTCAAAATTACTGCCTCAGAAGTCCCAGTGTTGATATGAGCTCTTTCATGTTAAACTTTTCTGTCTTGGCATAAGTGACATTAGCTTTGTGCTTGAACAAAACACTACCTCACACAATTTTAAAGTCTCGGTTGATATTCAATGTAAGTTTTGAAATGGTTGGCATTATAGCAATACTGAGCTTGTGTTTGTACAAAAGAAACACAAATATGTTCATCTTCACTGTGACTGAAGTCTCATATGCTGTTTATATTGTTTACGTTAAGCTCAAAGTTAAGAATATGAAACTAAAGCAGAGCAGATTTGTTACTGGAAAACACAGAAGTTTTGCTAATTGTCAAATAGCCATAGTCTGGAATGAGCTTTTTTTTTTTTTGAAGAATGTGCAGACAAAAAAAACAAAAATAACAAAGACACTTTTGTTTTGAGGCATCCAAAACTAATGCTACATGGGGTTCATTTTACAACACCTGCTGACAGCTAATTGTGTTGCTTCATTCATTCATTTTTTTTTTTTTTTTCCAATCCACTTTATCCCTTTCGGGGTCACGGGGTTGCCGGAGCCTAACCCGGCTACTCATGGGCGAAGGCAAGGGATACCCCTGGACTGGTCGCCAGTCTGTCGCAGGGGCCACAATCACACACCCATTCACACTCACATCTAGGGACAATTTAGAGTGACCAATTAACCTATGAAGCATGTTTTTGGACGGTGGGAGGAAGCCGGAGTACCCGGAGAAATGCGGAGAAAACCCACGCATGCACGGGGAGAACATGCAAACTCCACAAAGAAAGGTCCCCCATTGATGACACTGTTTCAAGTCCCCCAGCCAGGACTTGAACCGGGAACCTTCTTGCTGTGAGGCAAGAGCGCTAACCACTGCGCCACCGTGCAGCCCCATTTTTTAAAAGTGCAAGTTGATTGCATCACTGCCAGCAAATAAACTATCCTAATGTATATGGAGCCTGAGCACAACACAGGTCACAACCTTATTTTTGTTTCTGGGAATTCGTTCACTCGTTTACCAGGAAAGCATTTACATGCTACAGCTAGCACATAGCATAATGCTGTAAATGCTGAAACAACATTCAAAACAACATGAACAGTCAAGCACGATAACCAGAAATTGTTGAGTAAATGCTCGACACAACAGTTAGGATTCCATTATCTGATTGGAGGCAGAAAAGGCTGCATTCAACCCGTGAAAGTAGCAGGGCTTAAAAAAATGATCCAGATGTGGGCAAAGCTGGCGCTCAGGATCAGCTCTGCACCCAAAGGAGCGCCGCACAGACTTTCTCTTCAGTCATGTGTAACAGCTCCATCAAGTGTTAATAAAGCCTAAACGAAGATAAACAAAGGCTCCAGGCTTTCAGTGTGGTCTTTAAATAACCACTCTCTTTCAGCGTTACACTGGCTTCAGCAGCTGTCAAATAGAGGCTGTTTGTCACTTGAGTGAAGCCGCTTAAAAATAATTCTCCTTGTGGAGGCAACTAGTCTATTATCAGGGCTGGAGAGCCCAGCTTTGGTTTTATAGATGCAGCTGTGGGGGGTCTCCATTGACAGATAGATAAAGATTCAGAATAGCGACAGCGTTTCTTTAGAAAACCATTAAAAATGACTTTTAAAGGAAGTTCTCTTTTCTTTATTTCTTTGCTAAGTTAAGAAACGATTGATTTATAATTTTATCAAACTTTAAGACAAATTTGTCAAAAGACAACAGCACCTTTGGGTGTGACATGTTATTCACGTTAGCTCCTTGTAATTTAGGAACATCAGAGACTTCCTTAAACCATTATCCATTTGAGGCTGGTAGACTACAAAACCATTACTTGTTAGCCACAAGTAAGAGACGCCTGTGGATTATCAGGAAAAAATACCAGTAAACCAGCCACACGTGAATTCAGGCAGATATAGACTTTCCCACTGCTAACTCTCTGTTCTCTCACCAAATAACCAGAATTTCTTAAAGTTTTTTTAGTTTTTTGAGACCAAGAGTTTTTCAGTCTTTCTGAAAGCTTTTCATTAATTCATACCTGACTCTCTACCTGAGTGACCAGATGCTCAATAGAAGCTCTTTCCAACACAACTGCTGCTTGATCCCACTTGAGCAGGTTTGGCAATCATGGACTGAATGTCACACTGACCAAATCATAAATCTAATGGGTCATCTGAATTTGCAAAAACAAATGTCCCCAGTTACAGTTTCCTCTGCTCTTGTCACTGACCCTTCTGACAAAAACCACAAGAGGAAATATTTTGAAATCAAGTGAGAGAAAGTCTGTATATTGTCAGAATTCAACTCATTCCATCCTTCATCCATGCAAACATCTTAACCAAGGATTTCCTGCTTTTGACTTGAATCACAAACAACAGTTAAGGCTAAAGTGAAGGTGCCCCGCATGTCTAAAGCTACGTTCACACTACTTTTGGCAACGCACATTCAACCGGCCACTTCCAATGAAAAAGCCTGTTGGACACCCACACAAGCTACTACTTTGAGGGTCACATTTTTCAAATCCAGAGACATTTTTCAAAGTTTTTCTGACAAACTCTGTGACTTTGCATGTTTAAGTAATGGCGGTCTGTTGGGAAAATTTTTATCTTAAAAAATTGAAGTGCTCCCCTCTAGCTGTGACATCATCCACTCTAAATACCGAACATTCCATCCATTGAGTTACACTGAAAATTGAAAAAGGTCCTAAAATTTGCATAAAACTTGAACTCTATTTACATCAAAATCATAAGGTGTTTTAAAAAGCTGACTAAAGCTGATTAATTGCTTAATCTCTGCTGAACATTTTTAAGTTTGAATGGTGTCTCTAGCTGAAAGTATGCAGAAGTTCAAAGGTTTTGAAGTGCGCAAAGTTTTTGAAGGATTTGAAGTATGTCTAATTAATTTCACCTGAGGCATATTTTGCTCAATATTTCAAAAACTATAAAGTATATGAATACCAAAAGTACAAGCCGCGATGTCCTGAACGAGCTGAACATTTTGATACCAAGATTGCTGAAATCGCTGAAAGAATGAAAGAGATTTACGTGCTGAAAAACTGTCGGAAAGGAGCAGGAGGATCAATATTCTCTACACCATTAACTTTGTTCTTCGTGCTAAGTGAAAAAGATGCATATACTGATTGAGTAAATGTTTTTAATATACAGTATATGCTGTATATATTTGGTAAGAATTGAGTCAGATCAGTCAAATATAAGCTCATCTAGAGTTTATCTGTGATTGTTAATTCAAGATTTCATTTTGTTTCCTGACATTTCAAAGAAGACAAACTTTTTTTTTTCATTCGACTCTAATTACTGGTTTTCTCCTGGCAGCCATAATAAGAAACTAGGCTGATTGCCGTTCCATCTATTGTCAGTTTCAGGACTCAGAAGGCTTTTAAATGTAAAACAATAGGGTTTCTAGCTCTTTCTGTTTTGCTCTCACTAGGGGTCACGAGGTTTCATCCTCAGAAACATTAAAGGACAGCATTCATCGCGAAGCAGCATAAAAAACAATGGAATTAGCTCCTCAGTTTGTCCGTTAGCCTTTGAAGTGTCTAACTGCACTGCTCACATAAACCAAAAGAGCAGCAGACCTCATAATTACCCAGACAACACGACCGCCAGTCCCTATTAAACGACAAGATGTTGTAAATCACTGGATGTCTAGAAGAGGAGAAAATAGACAAGTAAAAAGAAGCCGGTCCGACAGAGTCTTTTACTGAGAGGAGTCTAATCCTCAGTTTCAGTCATCCATTAGTCTAAAGAGGGAGACAGTGTTGCTCACAGAACCAGGAGTAGAGGCCATAAAAGACCAAAGCAGCCATAGAAGAACAATGTAACAAAGCCACGAGAGAAACTTGAGTTTTCTGATGATGTCTTTTCAGAACAAAGATACAGCCAAACAGGTGATATACACAGGTTACGAAAAGGCTGTCTCTATGAAGCTGTGTTCAGATTACCAATGGCAAACGACAACTTTCAATGAAAAGTCTATGCAAGCGTGCATATATGCGTGTTTCAGACTTCTGGATTCAAAACTCTTTACATACAAAACTGCCAGTAAAAAGTATACATAAACCCACGTGAACATGCCTTTCAGGTTTCCGTGTTCAAAACTCTAGCTATGCACATTTTTTAAGACTGTTTTTGACCTCTAAAAACAAAACTGTCAAAAAAGTAGGTACCACATCCACTCTGCCTGTCAGAACGGCTCGGGGTCCTTCGATTAATGATGACCTCACCCTACGGTAACACCAGTTGGACAAACTATGTAGCATTGAGATCTTCTTGGGCTCATTATATTTTGGTTTTCATTTTACGTTTCCTTTTGTAACCTAAAGTTGTTTTTACTCATAACTAATAATGGCATTTTTAATTTTAAGGTGTGTCTGACATAATTGTTGGTTGTGTCTGACATTATTAATTGTTACACCAAATGTAAACCGTACTTTAAAACATTAACGGAACATATCTGTTCCGTTAATGTATTAAAGGGAGACCCATTGGCAATATAAACTTATTTTTCCTATGCGAGTAAATGTATGACTGGATAAAGAGCAATATTTATTTCTGGTGTACAGTCTGGTTTAATTGGCCCAAATGTCAGTTTTACTTTTTTGTTATATCACAAAAAAACATTGGGAAAACAGTGGGAAATTTCCATGTACAAGTCATCCATGTTTCTCACAAATAACGGTAAGTTACGACTATCCTAGTTATCGTTATTGATTTGTCTGGGCCAATCACTATCTTACACGTCATCATGCCAACTTACAGCGAATCAAATAGTGTGACGTCATCATTAGTCGCAGGACCCCGAGTTGTTTGACAGGCCGAGTAGATCTGGTACCTACACTGGTATGTAAACCCACGTGAACTTGCATTTCAGGCTTCTGTGTTCAAAACTCTTGTGTTCAGGCATTGCTATGCATATTTTTAAGACTGTTCTTGAGCTCTACCTACAAAAGCAAAAAAAAAAAGTATGTAATTTCTCATAAATGCACAGTTCAGGCTTCCGCGTTGAAAATTCTCGCATTCATGCATAACTAAGCACATTTGTATGACCATTTTCAGGCTCCGTGTAAAAACGCACAGCCATTGTTTTGCAAGTTAAACCAGGCTGAACTTCGACCAGTCAAGGACTCGATGTCAGAACCTGGTAGTGTAGGACCCAAAATGCAGGGGACCAGGCTTAGTGACAGAAACTTCACATTTAATAAATTAACCAGAACACAACCCAATAAAAGGATGCAGCAATAAACAGGGTGACAAAGTAAAGCAGATGACCTGACAAGATAAAACTGAAAACCAAACACTTAAATACACAGAGGGTAATTGACAGACATTAAAACAGCTGTAAAACAGCTAATCAACATGAACCTGGAGTGACTGATAGGGAAACAACTCAAAACATGAGCAAAAGCAAGAACACAACTGATAAACCAATCCAAAGCACACCCTTAAACTCGGTTTTTGTAGTTTTGGCGTCCCTTTCAATTCACGGAAGTACCAACCATTTGAAAATGGAGGAAGAGAAATTAATAATTGCAGTTTTTGTCCAGCTGGAATTAAATGACACCAAGTCTTTCATATATCAGATTAGAGTTCTGAAAGAGAAAGTCTGGAGAAGATTCACCCGATTTGCACCACTCTGACATTTCAAAACAAGCCTCTTCCAACTGTAGATGATGGACATGTGCTAGTAAACAGTAACAAAAAATAGAATAAGAAGTCCCTTCCTACTTGTCCAGTGTGAACATCATGAGCTATTGGCACATTCAAGAACACACGTTTAGCACATTTTTGAATGCCTGAAGTGTCCACTAGCTTTAGAGATTAAAAAAATATAAAAGTTTCTCTGAGTAGGCTTCATTAAAGTGAACGTGTGGGAGCTGTCCTTTCATGTCATCCAGCTGAGGAGGTGGTGGAATCTCATAAGGATTCCTCCTTTCATGAGCGAGTTTGTGCAGGCATGTGAGGACCGGAGCTCATGGCTAAAAGATGCGGGTGAGATCATTTAGTCTCCTCAAGCGGTTGCACCTCAAGGTTCCCAGAGAGGATTTAAAAGGAAGTGACCATGTAGCAGACACTTGATTAAGCAAAGGCAAATCTGCGTTTGTGCTGATTTTAAAAATGCACAAGAGTTTACATTTTCCAGCTGCACAAGGGGTTCAAAAGCTAAAACTGAGGGGGGCTGTGTTTTACAGTATTTGTGGATTTTCAATCAGAATATCAGAAAACTGATTTCTTAATATTCTTAAACATGCTTCATAGGTCAAATGGTTCTAGATTGTCATTTAGACACCTAAATGATAATTTAGAAAAATTTAGAATGTGAGAGTGTGTGGTTGTTTGTCTCTGTGTGGCCTTGTGATGGACTGGCATGTACCCCGCCTCTATACAACAGTGGGTAGGATAGGCTCAGGCATCCTTAATAGCACAAAAAGAAATAAACAAGTATAGAAAATGGATCGACAGAGGAATAGAGAGAAACAAAGGGGCTTAGAGATGACAAGAAGGCAATAATAAGGGAGAGCTGAACATCTTTGAACTCACAGAAAAAGCAGAAACTCACGGCTGCTGCTTTCACAGCCTGTCTAAATAGTAGACTAGAAAAAAAGAGTTTGATTGCTACTGTAAAATTCTGCTGGTGTAATCAGAATTAGTTGTGATCTTTGTTGAAAACCCTCTGAAAGACAACCACAACCTCCAGTCTTTTAATCAGCAGCAGCCTAACTTCCACCAGGCTAACTTCTTTCTTTTTACAACATTGATATTTTACATCCATTAAAATATTCATGATTTTCTCCCAGACACGTGTGAAAGCACATTTCAGTCTCTTTCCAATCCTGATGTGGCTGCAGATGCAGTTTCTGCAACAAAACCAGAAGTAAAAAGCAGACTCATGCAAGCATTAGGAAGAATGTCTGTGTTCTTACTTAAAGGATAAAGTACATCGCATCCCCATGTCTTAAAGACCCACACATATAAATATGGGTTTTTTTAACATGTTCTTGTTGCTTTTTTATAATGATGAAGGACATATATAAAGTAAATTAGGATTCAATTTGCATTTCTGAGTGTTATTATGCAAATGAAAAAAAAATGCTGTTTAAAAAAGATTGTATTCCAGTCTGTTGCATCCACTTGTTGACAAAAAGATCCATCTGCATCTTTTTTTCTTCCTCTGAGCTGGCATCTGGCTTATAACTGTAAGGCTAGATAGCTCCAATATTGTTTGGCATTTTTGTTGCACTGGCAATGTTAGCTTGGGTTGTGAGGGGCTATAAGCTAGAAGGAGAGCATTTTAACAGAGAGCTCTTAGCAATGGGGAGGGGAAAGGGGGGTGGGCTTGCTCCACACCATTGGTCCGGCCCACAACTTAGAAGTGAATATTGAACAAACTCCTGCCGCTCTGCAGAATGTCATAGAAAACAACACAATATTTTATATTTTGTCTAAAAACTTAAAAGACTACTGGGAACACGTTTACATGCTTTATTGCAATATTACAATATTAAAAGATGAGGAGGAAAAGTGTCTTAAATAATGCCTCTTTTTCTCAAATTGCTCCACAAGTAAACACAAGTAAAACCCATCCCATCTTCCTTCTTAATAAGAGCCTTTTATCGCTTCAGTAAGCTTGTAAAGTGTGGGGTGTAGTTTTAAATGTCTTTCCTTTTGTTTCAGAGAGTTTAGATTTTCTAAGATGTTTCCAGAATGATGTGGAGCATGCCGCCTAGATCATTTGAGACAAGCAATAATTATTGTTATGTTGTTCTTTAAGTGCGTTTGAGCAGCAGACCTTCAGGTTGCTGCTCACTGTCTTTACTCATATCAAAAGTTGAACTGCCCCCTTTTCCTTTGTTTAGTTAACAAAATGTACTCAGTAAGTACATCTTAAGATCTCTACTTTGCATGTTTGTCTGGTGTCTGAATTCATTCACTACTCATTACTTGGTGCACTATAAAGTGTGTTCGCCACTTTGTAGAGCTGTTCCAAATTCCAAAATCCAGTGCTCCATAAATTTCCCAATTGTGGATTGATGCTCACTAGACTGGCGAATATAGACCACAATGCATTGCGTTTGAACAATTTATCATGTGAAAAAAAAGTATTTCAATCTTTTCTATTTTTCATCATCAGAACACAGAGAATTCATAAATAGTCTTTGTAAAATGTTCATATTTATTAGGCTTTACTTAAAAAAATCTGTTTTGAAAAAAAAAAAGTAGTGACCATGGTGTCCAATCTGCTTTTAGAATCCAGCGCAATAGAAAGTCCCACAACATATAGTTTTTTATTAGTTTGGGAGTAGAGAGGGACTTCGGACATAGCCGAGATAACAATCAAAGAAATAGAATTAATTGGAATAGTAAATACTAACTACAGTAATAATTAAATTCTTCTTCAAATAATTTTGCAGAAGAATTCCATTATTACTTAATCTGTGCTGAAAAAGAATGTTCACCTCTTAGATAATTAATCAAAGAATTTGCTTTTTTTGTTACATTTTGATAAAATCACTTTTTCTTAAAATGGCTGTTTAAAGAGTTGGATAAAGTCACGAGATATCACAATCAGTCTCAGATATAAATGAGCTCTTTTGGTCGTAGACAAAATTCATTTCATTTCAATTCAAGAAAATCAAATGACCTGACCTGAACACAGCTTCATTGCATCCTGAACAAAATCCTATTTCAAAAATGAACGGAGAGCATTCAGTGCAGAAATATATTTTACAGCTTGTTTCACATGTTCATTGCCAGAACAAGCGTAATACTGTGGAACCGATTCACAGGCCACTGGCATCGTAAAAGGGCCAACACATATAGTTAAGCTCCAAAAAGTGGTCTATGAGGATTCTGGGGTCTTCCAGATAGTAAAACTTTATTTGCATGTTGTGTTGTGGAACAAAATTCGTTTGTTTGTTGCTTTTCATTTTTGTTTTAACAAGTCGGCTGCGCTTTGCAAGATCTATAAGCTCAGCATTTGCCACAAAAACCATACCCATGCGTCAGCACTGGGCTGCTAACAGGGATCAACTCATTGCACACCACATGACATGGACTCTTTAGGCTTACAAATATGCTGGTGAGCAGCTTAAAGCAACCAAGCACGACAAGTTTTAGAGTAGCTCAGCTAAACATATTTCAATTCATTTCTTTCTAAAATATAGAAACAGCTGCACGCTTCAGGGTTATATTTTTTGGTCACTAGATGATTAAGTACAGATTGGGATTACTGCAGATAAGAATCAATGAAAGAGTTGTATATTAATTTGTAGAACGCTTTGTCAGCATTCTGTATAGAAACAGGGTGACATATTCAAGCCTTAGTAACTTTTACTTGTAATGGATTTGAGCCATACAGGTTCGGCAGTTTTTGAGTTGCTCAGGCTGTAGAGGGTCATAAGCAGGAGTGTCTACATCTTAAATGAAGCATAAGTGTGTCTCCAGTTTCCTTGAGACTTGTTTGGCCATCTTAATGAAAATGGAACATACCGTTGTTGAGCATCTGGTATCATGAAGTGTTTCCAAGGCTCATGCAAGTTGCACGCACTTGTGACATAGGGAGGATGCTGTTGTGCGGTTCCCTTATGCCACTCTCTAGTCATTAGTAAGATGCAAAGACTGGATCCGTACTGACCACATGCAAATGCTGCACGTGATCCGTAAGTGCCCGCCTGTAGGACGCCTACACAAACTACGCTCCGATTCTCTAACTCCCTCAATTCTGACATTCAGGCTGCAGACAAGAAACCGACACTTATCATTAGAACAGTACTAATGGGCTCTTGTCCAGGATTTGGGGGGGTTAAAAAAATGAAAAATCTATTCAAGGCTGAGACTCCAGAGGAGTTTAGAAGTTTACTTGTAGGAACCCAGAGGATTTTGAAGGAGGACTCGGTGACATTTGCTTCTCAAGTTCTCAGGAGGGTTCAATGAATCTTGTTGGACAAACCTGCCGGGCAGGATGAGGAGTTCTGTAGGCATGGTGGTGATGAGAGGAAAATATCTCAATCCATCTAAAGGGGTAACTCAAAGAGATCATTAGGATGTGAAAGCAAAGGTCAGAACATTTGTAAATCCAAATGGAAACTCTACGGATAACGCTACTTCAGGGAGGAGCTTCTTCTTCTATTTCTACTGTTTCCAAGCACATGCCTATCACCTACAGTTGGAACAGGCTTGGTGTGAAATGTTGAAGTGGTATAAATCTTGTGAATCTTGCTTGAAGACTTGGCGTCAAATAATTCCAACACAAACTGCTAATACCGGTATTAATTTCTCCTTCATGATCAATTTTCAAAAGGTTGGCACTTCTGTGAATTCAAAGGGATGCCATCCATATGTCACTACCAAATCCAAGTCCCTGATTGGTCAAAGTTCAAATGGTTTAACTGGCAACAATGGTTCAATGGCTGCACATTTTATAAGTAGAGCTCTAAATTGGTCGTAGAGACTTTCGTAGCGATTCGTTTATTTGAGAGTTTTGAATGCAAAGATTTACAACGCATGTTGTGCATAGACTTATCATTGGGTGGGTTTGCTTAAATGCATGTTGGCGTGGTCAGTTTGAACACAGCTTTAGAACAAAAAAGGGTCTGCAGCAGGACATGAACGGATGCTTGAACATGAGCTTGAAACTACAATGAACTGGCAGAGAAGCAGAGTGGAGCAGAGGAATATATAGACCAAGCAAAAGTAATGAGGCTGGTGAGGAGGTAAGGCAGTGTCGCGAATCATGAGTGACCACTGCTGCTAGAGGTCTGGCAGCACAGCATAATCTGACAGCCTTCCACAAAGATGCAAAAAGCTATTCAAATCTGAGATGACACTCCTGCAGACAGACTCAAAGGACATGAATTATGTACACTTAAAAAAGAATTCATTTGAGGTTGCTTGATGTGAAAGCTTCACCATCAGATCTCCATGCTCAGGTCAATCAAGTGACGATCTCTTGTATCCTAATAAAGGTAATGATTTTAGCAGCTGGTTACTGAAAGGAAAATGTATTCAAAACATTCCACAAGTTAAATAAATGTGGTTTGTGAAGTTACAATTTTAAATATCATGCAGACAGCTCAAAAAGACTAGTAGGTTATTCAGAATTGCACGTAAGCGCGCACTGATGTGTGGTTTTTTGTGATTGCTCATCTCGTGTTGAAAAATGTTCTTTGTTTGTTTCTTCAGGGAGAGACAGGGGAAGCAGGACCACCCGGTGATGCCGGACCTCACGGTGAACCTGTGAGTTGACAGTGTCTTCTACTTTAGTAGCCCTTTTATACTACAAAAAAATCTTCTCGGCTGCACGGTGGTGTAGTGGTTAGCACTTTCATCTCACAGTGAGAAGGCCATGGTTCAATTCCCAGCTGGGGTTTTTTTTGTGTGAAGTTTGCATGTTGTCCTTGTGCTTGTGTGGGTTTTCTCTGGGCATGAATGAGAATGCAAAAGAGAAACTAGTAAAACTATAGTGTTGACAAAACTTCTCATCCAGCACAATGGACAGAATCTTACTTTGTTCTATCTTTGCCTCTTAGTCCTCAGACAAAGCAACCACTCTGTTTTCACACTTCTACATCCTGCTCATAAACTCACCACTTTCACATTCCATAACCACAAAGTCTTTCCCACTTTACTGCAGGCCTGAATCTGTAGATTCACTCAAGATCTGCGAATAATCGTCTTGTTTGGGCGCCTCACTGACTTGTAATGTACCAGTTCAGAGCTGCATTTAGCCACATTTCCCCCAAAATCTCTACAAGCTCTGAACTGGCAGGAGCATCGCGTGCTATGCAGCGCCCCACCACCATGCCCCGGCCCCTTTTGTTTTGTTTTTTTTTGTTGTTTTTTATCATGCTCAGCTTCACAGACAAAGCTTAAACAGCCAGAGTGTGTTTTACTACTGTAGTGTGTTTATTGGTTTGCAACAGAAATGGCATAAAAGTGTCTCCTTCCTCATTCTATTGTCTGAGAATTAACACAATCTTAAACACAGACAGATGGACCTGTCAACTGACTACAGTTAGGTCTTCCTGACGCCCCCTAAAGATTCATCTCGGGATTAAAATTTAGACCAAAATCTATATTCTGTAGAGCAGTGGACCCAAACCCCAGGCTGTAGGACATTTGGTACTGGGCCACATAGGAAAATAAAACGACCTACATTTTTTACATTTTGTTTTTAATCTGATTCTTATGGAAGTTTTATTTTGAAAAACTATTGGATTCTCCATCATCACATCTGACTCATTCTTGACTCATGCCAAGTCACTCGGTCACGTGTTGAAAATCCATCCTCTACGTTGTTGCGTCGACTGCTAAACTAAAGCACCCAAACTAGCAAAGTTAACAAAAAATAAACATACTTGGAAAAAAGAGCCAATGAGGAAACAGAAGAAGAGCCTTCAACTTCTAAATAAAAGAAATGTGCATTTAACAGACAAAAGACCGGAGTCTTTACTCCAAATATGGATTTTTTGTCACAGTTGTTCTCACAGACAATAATAATAATGCATAACATACATCAACTGGTTGTCTAATGTTATGAGGAAGCTGCTAATAATGTTGTCCAAAGGTGGATTCACATTTATCCTTATACAATATTTTAAAAAAGTACAGTTTTTTATTTTTTTATTTTTATCAGATTTTTATTTTAATCCATGCACCTTAAAAGCCAAACAAGGGTGAAGTTGGCGTCTGATTATTTAGCTCCCATTTTGACAGTATTGGGTTAAGGGAAATGGTCCCATTTTAATGGTTCCTATAGGAAATCTAGTGTGCAAAAAAAGTTTAAACCATCTGTAGTTATTTTACAGAGGATGAAGATAAACTTTACCCTCAAAAGTTAAAGGAAACTGGAGGCTAAAAAAAAGAGAAAAGAAATTAGACGCACACTTTAGCCTCGTACAGGCGAAAATATTGTCTAACATTAAATCGGTCTGTGCCCTGAAGAAGGTCAGAGACCACTGGTGTAGATGGTGGTAGAAATGTGAGCATGTTCTACATCCTGAAATTCACTCTTTTAATAAAGTTTAATAAATCGTGTTTTCATCCATAGATTATCTTAAAAACAAAAAACATTTGGTCTCCTTTAATCAGATTTCCCCAAATATGATCTTTCAAAATTGTTCTCCTGACTGCAGTTTGTATTTAGTAATGATAATTCTGAAGTTTTCTTTTTTACTCATAACTTTGACTGCTTTATCAGTCATATTAACAGAAATGAATGTTACCATCACTCACCTCTCTACAGATTGTAAACTCACTCATTTCCCTGTGTGAGCTGCACTCTTCCCCTCATTCTGTTCTCTACTCTCTGCTCACTTCAGAGAATCACTTTGATGATCAAAAACCCTGTGCAGTGATAAAGAACAGATTGTGTATCTTTAAAGTTACAGGTGTGAGGCTGAGGTGGGGGAAAAATGCTAATGTTTAGATGGAGGACCTGCATCCCTCTAATGTGCCGGGAATTCAGGGGAGACAAACATTCTGAGTGCACTCTGATTAGTGCGGATGTTTATATCAGGAAAAACCGTCTGTCATGTGGATAAGTTTACTGTATAAACTGTCAAACTATTAATATTTGCACTCTTACATTTATTAATTTCTGTATTATTGTTTATTTTGGAATAAAATTTGACAGATTATATTTACCATTTAACTTAGGATTTGACTTCTGCTTTCTACAGGGTTCCCAGGGGCCTCCCGGCAAGCCAGGTTTGCAAGGATTACAGGTAACTTCTTGCCACAAAAACCACTGACGTAACTGAGGTTAGTTTGAAATAGTGCCAATGCATCTTAATCCTAATTTCAGGGTGAGAAAGGGCAACCTGGGCCACAGGGTTTACCTGGAATCAAAGGAACTCTGGTAAGTACTGCTTAAATTGCCCGAAATTCTGTGAGTGGACACAAACACAGGACAGCAAGCAGCTACAAGAAAAACAAAATCTTTTATTACAAAAAAAAAAAAAAAGTCCACAGAGAATTTAGGAAGAGCAGTTGCTTGAAAAAACAGTTATGAGGCAGTCCCAGAATCAAACTAGTTTAAAAAAAAGTCAAAACAAAACTAGTCCCAAGAAACCTGGCAGGAAAGACAAGAAGCTGGTTACCCAGAGAAGCAAAACAAACCTCCAGGGAAGTGAGGGGAGGAAACTACTTAAACACAAAAGGGGGAAAAGAACCGACAATAAGACACAGGTGAAACACATCAGGGAGGAGCAGTAATCAGCCGCGGGGAGGAAAACACAGAAGAACAAGACAAGACACAGAACAAGAGAGGAAGGAGTGAAACAAAGACAAAAGCAAACAAACACCCTGGCTCAAACCCGGCACATGACACAAAAATGTTTGTTGAAGTCAAATTTTAGGTTCTTTCATCTGTACTCTTCATAAGGCTGATTATTGAATTTGTAATTTTGTGTTTCTGAGGATTTTAGTTGCGTGCATTGCTCAATAAATCACCCAAGCAAAAATTGTTATTGCTATTGTTGCATAGCTCAGTTTTCTGTCACTCTTGCTTACAACGTAAGCTCAACCTCTCCTTAAAAAGGAGAGAAGGAACATCATTGATAGAACAGCACACGTTTGTGTGTTTAAAGTCACTACAAACTCAGGAATTCACCCAAAGCTTTCAATTTGCGTGTGACCTCAGTGAGCCAGTATAGATGTATTTCAGCACCACATGCATGTTTCCTGTAGAGCACACACAGCATTTATCCATGAAAGACAAAAGGAGAGGACTAAAGTCAAATCACATTTAATAAAGCACAACATTTATTATAGATTTTGTTTGAAAATATTTAAACCTATTTTCTTGTGTTGCATGTGTGATTTTCATTTACAGTGGGCATAGAAAGTTTAGGCACCCCAAGTAAAATGTTACATTATCGTGCATGAAGAACCCAAAGAAAGATTGAAAAAATCTCCTAATTACATCAGTTTACAGATAAGACATTCTTTAAATATATTTAAAAAAGGCTTTATTTCCATTATTTACCCTTTCAAAATAAAACAATATAATGGTTTGTGCAAAAGTTTGGGCACCCTGCAGAATTTACAGTATGCACCATCCCCTTTGGAAAAGCTGAGACCTGGCAGTGTCATGGATTGTTCACAATCATCGTGGGGGCAGCAGTCTAAGCAAAGATTCACAGACTTCCCTCTGCCCGACCACTTCCTCCGACCCTGAGGCGTTCCCGGGCCAGCCGAGAGACGTAGTCTCTCCAACGTGTCCTGGATCCACCCCGGGGCCCAGTAAGACATGCCTGGAACACCTCCCAGGGAGGCGTTCAGGAGGCATCCAAAGCAGATGCCTGAGACACCTCAACTGGTTCCTTTCGATGGGGAGGATGTGGAGGATTTTGATGTGGTTCAGCTTTCTCTTCACCACAACAGACCAATACAGAGACGGCATTATGGTGGACGGCGCCCCGATCCGCCTGTCGATCTCATGCTGTTCACAATCATCTTTTGCAAAGACCAGGTGATTTCAATATCAAATTTATTTCAATCTCAAAGATTTGAAATAATCTGACTCATCTGACTTTGCCCCAACAATCAACAACATGGTTTGAACAATTTACAACAATGAAACTGAAAACAGTTGATGTTCACAAAGCAGAAGAAGCTATAAGAAAATAGCAAAGCCTTTTCAGATGCAAAGGTCCTCTCTTCAGAATGTCATGAAGAAATTGTAGTCAACAGGAACAATGGAAGTTAAAGTAAAATCTGGAAGACCAAGAAAATTCTCAGACAGAGCAGCTCGCAGGATTGTGAAAAAGCAAGTCTAAACCCACATTTGTCTGCACCATCCCTCCAGAAAGACCTGCAGACTCTGGAGTTGTGCTACACTGTTCTACTGTCAAGAGATACTTGTACAAATATGGTCTTCATGGAAGAGTCATCAGAAGAAAACCTCTTCTACGTCCTCACCACAAAATTCAACCTTTAAAGTTCACAAATGAACAGAAACAAGCCTGATGCTTTTTGGAAACAAGTTCTGTGGACCGACCAGGTTCAGATGGAACTTTTTAATGAGCAAAGGTACGTTTGGAGAAGAAAGGGTCCAGGGTTTCATGAAAAGAACCTCTGTCCAACTGTTAAGCATGGGGGTGGATCAATCATGCTTTGGGCTTGTATTGCAGCCAGCAGCACAGGAAACATTTCACCAATAGAAGGAAGAATGGATTCCACCAAATTTCAGCAGATTTTAGGCACTAACTTGATGCCATCTGTGAAAAAGTTGAAGAGAGAATGACTTCTACCAACAGATAATGATCCTAAACACACCTCCAAATCCATACTGTCTTACGTTAAGATGCATAAACTGAAGGTTTTGTAGTGACCTTCCCAATCACCTGACCTCAACATCATTGAAAATCTATGGATAGACCTGAAAAGAGCAGAGCGTGACAGATATCCCAGAAATCTCAAATAACTGGAAGACTTTTGTAAAATGGAATGGATTAAGATTCCTTAAACAAGAATTTAGAGACTCTTGGCTGCTACAAAAAGTGTGCAAAAGTTTGGGCAGTAAAGGTACTAACTCTGCAGGGTGCCCAAACTTTTGCACACTCCATTATATTATTTTGTTATATTGAAAGGGTAAATGATGGAAATAAAGCCTATTTTTTGACATATTGAAAGGGTCTTATCAGTAAACTGATGCCTTTAGGAGATTTGTTTTAATCTTTCCTTAATTAATTCCTTTAACCTTTTCCTTGGATTTACACGCAATAATATAACATTTTACCTGGGGTGCCCATACTTTAGATCCCCACTGTATATTATTTACATCTGGGAATTTAGTTTGAGCTGCATTTTGTTGCTCTAGTGTTTATTGTAGATAAGATGTTTTTTCCATAATACTAGATTAATGTTGAGTTTTTTTTTTCCTCATAGACTGATTAGGGCAAAAGATGTTGCCCCCTTCGGTTATTCTCCAATTATTGGGGGGAAAAAAATGAACATTGCAGCAATAAAACAATAGCATCACATGATTTGTTCAATAAAAACAGAACATAGTTCATTTTTCATCCTAACAGTGTTTCTCTTGATGCAAATCGCTGTGTTAGAGAGCATGTTCCACTTGACTCCCCCAGTAGTAAGCACATTAGAAGCTCATTAAGTCATCCCAGTGTCAATTTGAAACCATGTGTTTTCTATTGCTAATGTAAAGAAGAGCTTTATAATGTATGGTGTGGAAGCTGGATACACAGTGGAGAACACCACTAAATACAGTAGTGTAGTACAGCTGTTGTTCTTCTCATATTGTCATAGTTTTGCTGCCCTCTTGTGGACATTTCTATGCAGTGCAAAAGTAAGAGTTTTTAACACAAAATGATCCAACAACTTACAAACATCAGCAGCTCCAAATACTGTACAGTAATGTCCCAAATGATTAAAACCCCAGGAAAACTTTAACCCCATCACTTCTGCTCAAATATAAAAACACTGAAGATTTGTTTTGATGCTTCTTGTACATCGTCTTTGTTCCTCTGGTAGACACCTCTGTTATTTCCAATCCAGAGGAAAATTATAACACATTTCAGTCATTACATGTAGAACTTCACAAGGCCAACCTTTGAATATTGAATTAAAGGAGATTTTTTGTAGTTGATGCCATTCAGGTGAATGTATGTATCAGTTTTTAGACCCAAATTTTTTCTATTTTTGTCAGTGTGATGATGTTCTGCCTGACAAGATTAACACACAAACACAGACAAGGGAATGAAAAAGGTATTGGTCTGGATGCTGGGTTAGCCACATCTTTTTATTTGAACATTTTATCATAATTGCTGAAAAGTAAATCTAAAACACATTCAAACAGTTGATTAGACTCTCCCCAACTACATTTAGGATTTTAAACATGTTTGGTCCTTACACAGCAATACATGCTTTAATAGCATGAATGCCACCTTTCCACGTCTCTAAATAAGCTCTTGTGCTTGTAATTTTACATCTGTCTCTGAAGAGATATTCCATTAAGCTTGACAAAACTTTTTTTTCAGTTTGCCGCCAAGACATTTGTTTTTGGGAAATTAAAATTTACTCCTGCATGCAAGAGCTTTGGTTTAGCTCCAAGTTAACTTAAAAAAAGACACATATTCTTTATAGTTTAGTAAAATGAACCACTATGCCTTATATTCATAAACAAACTCAAATTAAATCACACCCTAGAAAACAAAATGTAATAATATCTTGTTATCTCTTTGTCCTTACACTTAACCAAGGACCTTTAGTATGGATTTATTTCTGCTCATCAGTACCCAGCATGCCACTGGTGAATATCTTCACCAAAAATGGCCAAATTTGAAATCTGTTAAAATGAATGTCATTAATTTGCTGATGTCATGTATTTTCTGGTTTTTTTCCCCCTGAATAGCCATGGTGGTGATACTGACACTCAGTAAAAGTCACAGTAATAAAAAAAAAAATCTAACCTTTAACTTTAAGTTTTAAGCAAAGACGCATTTGGCTCCATTTTCTAGTTTTCGGAATGATTCTACCACGGATCCCACTAGGCTACTGAACTGTATAAAACTAAATGCATTTTAGTTGGGTTTAGACCTTATTATACACTTTTTAGTGTCTCTATAGATTTTAGTTCTCAAAATGAATTAGCAAACATTGTATCCAGATAGGGCTGCACTGTGGCGCAGTGGTTAGCGCTCCTGCCTCACAGCAGGAAGGTTCCCGGTTCAAGTCCTGGCTGGGGGACCTTTCTGTGTGGAGTTTGCATGTTCTCCCCGTGCATGCGTGGGTTTTCTCCAGGTACTCCGGCTTCCTCCCACCGTCCAAAAACATGCGTCACAGGTTAATTGGTTACTCTAAATTGTCCCTAGGTGTGAATGTGAGTGTGTATGGGTGTGTGATTGTGGCCCCTGCGACAGACTGGCGACCAGTCCAGGGATGTACCCTGCCTTCGCCCATGAGTAGCCGGGTTAGGCTCCGGCAACCCCGTGACCCCGAAAGGGATAAAGCGGATTGGAAAATGAATGAATGTATTCAGATATTTCTGCTCCTCTATTAATATTCTATTGGGTTCCTGTTCAGGTCGTGATGGAAACGTTGGAAAACAGAAAAAAAGCTGATGCAGAGAAAAAAATTGGTACACTTTAAACTTTTACTTGGACCCTGTTGGATCCCAGTCTGACTTTTGGGATTTTTAGAAATCGGCAGCCTTGTTGAAACCCTACTTTTACTGTTGCATAATCTGTCATGGAAAATATTGTAGAGTGACTGATGGATGGATAAAATTATTTATTAAACAAACTATAATTTATCTTCAAAACGGCACAAATTTGCTTAACTGTAATCGTATTAGAGGTGACAAAACATGAAGCAATTGACATGAAAATACTAATGGGATTGATTAAGCTTTTAACACTGGAGCTTTAGCTAAAGCTGTGGTTCGGTGATTTTAATGCTCTTCAGAATCCACTGAAATTATGTCAATTGAGTGGATCTTAATCCAAAACCGTAATCCAAAGACCAATTTCCTGTCTTTGGCCACAGTTTTTTGGTATTAACCCTTAAAGCCAGAGATGTCACCGGCGATACCTGAATAACACACACTCTTTGACACACTGCAACTTGTCGGCCATTTACGCGATCAATGGGAATCAGCTGATTCTGACACTGAGAAAAGCGTCTTTTCATATCAGCTTTGCACAGAGATTAATACTTTACTAAAGTTTCCCATCACAGCACAACAGAATCAACTGATTTACTTTGATTTTTGCAAATACTTTACCGTTGTAAAGCGTTATCAGCGCTAAGCTGATTTTCTCTACTTCCGAATCTGGTGGAATTACTTTCGTTGTGTAAAGGGAAAAGTAACTGATATTAAAGGGTTAATGTCTGCAAAACTTCCTCAAAAAGGATCTTTAAGAAAGTACAACCTTACCCCTCACCCTAACTTTAAACAATGTAGTAACAGACAGTAACGCCAACACTTTTTAGCAAGACGCTAACACCAATCGCTAAACGTAATGCACCAAAATCGAAATAAAACAAATCACAGATCCTCACATTATATTTTGTTAACATGTTAATACTTTTTGTGAATGTTTTATACTATCAGCCACTAAATTCTCTAGAGGTTACATCATATTGCTGTGACTTTGAAAGCAATAGGTTGGAGTTAAACCACGGTTCCTGTTTGCTCACCTAAATAGTAGCACTTTGTCAGTTATTTCAAACCGTTCTGGTGTTTACATGATTGGGCCTTCATTTTTCATGAAACCTTCCTGTGTGGAACCCTTTGAACAGAAAGAGGCTGTTTTTGTCAAACAGCATCATAAGTGTTTGTGTGTCTGCCTCAGTGAAGGCACGAGCAAACATAAAATGACATGTATCTTCAAGCTGGGCTCTTTATACAGCATGCTGCTTTGTTGAATATGCAAACTTGATGTGTGCTTTTGTGTGCACCGCTCAGTAAATGTACATGTGTGACTTTGTGTGATGATGTTTTGTGTATTTTTTTCTGGTGCCAATGGACCTGAGCAATTTCATTTCTCCCCCAGCGGCTCCTGACTGAGCCGTCACGCACACAGTCACATTGAGCCCAAAGCACTGCGTCTGTTTTTCATTTCAGTCTCCTTCTCTTTCCATTTCCCCTCTTATCCCACCCCCACCAATATCTGTCTCTTTCCAGGGAGTCCAGGGGCCCCAGGGTCCGCCCGGAGCAATTGGCCAAGATGGTCCCAAGGTTTGTGTGTTGAACGTTATAATTAGTTCTTATGCTAATGGCCCGCCTCTCCCTAGCCGCTCAGCTATTCTCAGCCTCTTCTCGTGTTGCGCCCTCCCTTCCTCTTCATTGATGCCCCCCCAGAGAAGGCGGCATTTTGCTGAGAGCAATCCAGTTTGCTTAGAATCAATACAGAGGTGTTTCTGAGGATGTGTTGAATGCCATCTTGCATGGGATGCTTTAGAGTTTGGCTGCTCACTTTAAAAATTTTCTTTTTTTCAAACAGAAGCACAAAAACACTCATATTTGAGGACATGTATGCAATAATATGCATTGGGAAGCTTGATAAGGATAGAGTCCTGCAGGGTTTGTTGTTGCATTTTCCAACAAGAATGGTCAACATCAATAGCAGACATTCATGTTTTCAGCCTACAAAAAGCTACAGAATTGACACTTAAAGTCCCGCTCTGGTCATCTTTTGATCCATTTTAAAAGAATTCCAGTCGAATTTTTCTTTTTTTATGTTGATGCTATTTTTAGGAAAAAAAAAACAAAAAACAAACCCCTGTGTCGTTTCCTATGAAATAGTTTCTGCAGAGTAGCAGGAGTTCATTAGAAATTCGCCTCTGAGTTGTCGGCCGGACCATTGGCGCAAAGCAACCTCACTCATCTGTTTACACGCTCTCCTGCTAACCTTACAGCCCCTCCCACCCTACTGGTGCAACAATACTGGCGAACAATATTGGAGTTATCCAGCCGTACAGTTTTGATCTAGATACCTGCTCGGATGAGTAAATCAAAAAGGCTTGTGGCCCACCCAGTATACATTTTTACACACACTATGACCAGAGTGTCAACAATCTGCATGTTTTTCTTATGTTGTGAAGTCAGTGAACAGATACGCTATTTTTCAAACTGTATTATTTCGTCTGCTCCTGATTCAAAACCGTTTGAATAAAGAAATACCCAGAAAGCAACTTTAATCCTTTAACACAGGGGCTTTAGCTCTATGTTGACATTCTTCTGACTACCGTAACGCTTCAACTGTTTATGAAATTAACATAATTCCAGCATATTTTGTTATTGCCCTGTTATGCAACACTTTACGTTAGTAATGTGTTGCAAATCAGCACAAAGCCGATACAAAGTCTTTTTTTTCTGTGTCACAATCAGCTGATTTACGTTGATTGCATGAATGGTCGAGGATTTATAGGATGTCAAAGAGTGTGATTTATGTGTGATTTATGTGCCACCAGCGACCACTCCAGTGTTTAATAGTTAAGCTCAATTTTCTTTACGTATGTACTCCATCATGGAAAAAATGCCACGAGAACATGTTAAAAACACCATTGTCATTGGAATGGGTCTTTAATGCGAAAAAAGGTTAAATCAAACAACTATAAGATTTGTGAACAAAATTATAAAAGCTTTAGATACCAGTATCAGAAGTGCCATGTTGCCTTAAAGGTGTATTTTTTTTCCCCCTAACCTTGAATGCACATTCTCCGTTCCTTTGGAGTTTGAGTATTCCGTATAGTATACGTTCTGGAAAGACAAAGAGGACAGCTACCTGCTTAACAAAGGTAAAATGGTAGTTTTATTTTAGCTCTGCCAATCGAAGGTGAGTCTCCAAGCTTCTCTTAACGCCAGTTTACTTTAATTTGGACTTTTGGGGTTTTTTTTGTGACCTGGATGACAGAGGATCTACAGACAATCTTTCTCTGCTTTTACTGGAATGCCACTTGACCAAGAGAAGCTGTCAGTCCTGAATATAGTAATAATCTATTCATCTAAAGGATTACTAGAAATGTCTGCAAAGCAGTAATCAGAGTCAACTGAACAGATTGGTTGGACTGCTTACAGACAAAACACACAAATAAATGTTAACTTTTTCATAGATTCATTATAAGTCATTTGTTTTTGTTTTTTTTTTTATTTCTGATGCTCTTTAGAACATAATCTGCACTATGGAGCTTGTATTTGTGAGTCTCACAAAGATACTATTCAGTAAAAGAACATTTTATGTTCATAATTATGAAGATATATAACAGTTTTTATGAAATAATTTCATTAAAACAAGACTGCTTTCCGGAGCTACTGCTGCTACTGTCAAAAATTCCCTGTTTCTGCTGTGTTTTTGTCTGACACCTAAAATGTAGGTGTCTCTAATGCTTACATTGGTTTAAAAATGACTAATGGTTAAACCTAAGCTAACAAGCATAGAAACCAGTTTGAAAGGGTTATTTAAGGAAATATGGCATCACTGAAACATTTTGTTTCATGAAAGTGTGCTGTAGATTTACACACACCACTAGACTGATCTTTGACAGTACCCCTTGAATCTAAATGGTGAAGATGAAGCTTGATGTGTTACCACCATACTGGCCAGAGTTTACAGCACCCACTTCAACAGATTTTTTGTTAAGTCCACCCTTAGGCCCACCCGTTATTATAAAATCACAAATCTAAGCTGTAATGAAAGCAGCTTGGTAAAATTACACCTTTTTAATGTTTTTGGTGAATGCGGCAAAACGATTAAAATAATTAAGCAGTTGGTAACTTATCATTTCAGTGTATTTTAGAGGACCCCATGAAGTAGGAAATCATCCCTTTGATCAGTTTTTGTTTAGATGTACTGTTTAACCCTTAGTTTTGTTGTTCTATAAATACTTCCTACCCGGGATCTCATCCTACCTTCACCCACTGCACATGTGCAGACCAAAAATACATAATAGTTTTCAGTTTTGGCGGACCGCTCATAATTCTGTCCTACCTCTGTATTCTTGTGGTTACTTTACTGTTTTTGTGACTTTAGGTGACATTTAATTGTATTTCCTAATGCAGCTAACTTGCTACACTTGCCAACTTAGCTCTGGACTTTTAGCCTAGCTTACTACTTAACTTCTGGGACTCAGTATTTGTTTTTACACTGTAACTCCGCAGCAGATCTGTGCCTACAGTTCCTCTCTGCTCGTGCGATGAATGTTTCAAAATCCACTCTCACGTCATTCGGTTTTAAAGACATGAGCGCGGACCTTGGCTGAGCGGTTCGGTTTAGTTTTAAACCAAAAATGTCAAAACTAAAAACTTTTGAATTGTATCGTAAACAGCAGGATATTATTGGCAAACTCACCAGTGAGATCACGGAATAATAAGGGTTAAACCATGAATTTAAACTCTGAGGATTTGTCTCTGAGGTTTTTCAAGATAGAAGGCAGGCATAAAATACATGATGACCAGCAAGTATTTTCTCCACGGTGAATTTAATCTTTAATAAGTTGAAAACATCAACTTTCATGAATATTTAGTTTTGTGTTCACTCCAGTACTATAATTCCTGTGACTTGTGGCACAGCCATGTTAAATGTTTTGCCTTTTTTTTTTCTTAAGAAACTGCAAAACGTCTTTCCAGTCTTGCAGTATGTAAGTAATACTTGGCATTACTAACCAAAAATACTACCACCAGAAGAACTGCCTACCATAAAAAACATAAGAAAAATCCCTGGAAGGAATGTTGAAAGTGTGTTTATTTGTCTAAATGGAGAGGAAGTACAGGTTCCAGCTTTCATTAACGCTTATTTTACTCCTTAGTTTGGTATTTTTTTGTAGATGAATAAGACAGTGTTTCATTTTATTGAAACTTTCTCTTAAGTTTGCCTCTCTACTGACCGCAGCCAAAGCTTCAGTGTTGTGTTTGGCTAATTTATGGTCATGTTCATTCATGTATTAAGAGTGTGTTGTATGAGTTTGTGTAGCTTCAGACAGAATCCAGCCCACGGTAACCAAAAACCAGGAAAGAGGAAGAGGGTTGAGAATGTAAGGCGTTAAATCATGTTTCTGAGGTTTTGGGCAGAATTTGCAGCTCACAAGTTGATCCTGTCATCAATTAACAAAAACTTACCCGAGGCATTAAAGTAATTAGAATTACACAATTTTGGCCAGTTTCAACATTGAAACACTGCCAATGATCATCAATTGCTTTTGTAAAGCTTCCAATTCCAGTGTCAGCCCTGAAAGCCGTTTAATTTCTCACTTAAAAAAAAGTCATTTGGCCTCTGAATTTACTGCTATTATTGGAACAGCGGGTACAACAGGGAAGAGACCATTAACGGGGCAGGCCAAGAGTACAAGGATTAATAATACTCCATTTTCTCCTTTGTGTGTTCGGAGCAGCACCCATGTGAAAGTAAATGGGAGCTGTGGTTGGAAATGGGCTCAAAGGCCAATATGCCGGTCTCTAGGATGGTTAAACATGGCTTTAAGGTTTGAATTATCATAAGAATGAGGTCAAAAGAGCTGTCTGACAAATATGCTGTGTGTGTTTATCTAGGGCAAATGTGGAGATCCAGGAGTTTCTGGTCCTGTTGGTCCTCCAGGTCTGAAGGTGAGAGAAAAGCTTTGGATACTTAATCAACAAAGATGAACCATAAAGTCTATGAAAAATAGATTTACTTCAAATGTGGTGTTGCTCATGGAAGGGCTTCTCAGTTTTTGTTTTACTTTTGTCCTTCTTTTGGCAGAAAAAGAAGTTTAGCCCATGGTCTTACAGTGCCCCACCGATCATCTTTTGATCTCTTTTAAGGCATTCCCAGTGGTCTTTTAATTATCATTATGCTGTTTTTAGCCAAAATCAATACATCTGTGTTGTTTTCTAGAGCAGAGTTTTTGCAGAGCGGCAAGAGTTCATCAGAAATCCACCTATGAGTTGTGGATGGGACTGTTGATGTGAAGCAACCCTTCTTAAAACCATGCTTAAGAATCATTAAATCTTTATTCCGGAGACAAATTTACGACCTATCTCCCATCCCAGCACATCCCCAAGCATTTCAGAAAAGAAATCGACAACAGCAAAACAGTCAACTCTGAACTTAACCTACATAACTGTTGAATCCACAAACCGGTCCTTAAAAAAATAATATATTTTTAGCTGTGTTCGTAACCAATCATTTTTAATAGAACAGTATTTTTTTCCCTCAAATTTCTTGGATCACTGTATATTTACATTGTGGACATAAATTCTTGTTTGATACAAAACTAAGCTGATTTTCTGTCAGGTTTTTAAATGTGTTGATATTCAGAGTTTGACTTGAATGTGTGTGTATGTGTGTTTCAAAACCAAGAGAAATCCTGTAATATTGAAACCAGAACTTTCACTCCAGTCTTAACTTTGTAGGACTCTAAACATTTTCCTAAGGAAAAGTGTTTAGATTTGTCAACATAAATAACTAACTTGTTTATCATGAGAGTTGTGTTTCAAAAATAACCTGGGATATGTGAAATCATCAAAGAAGAAATAGGATTACAGATGTTTTAAGGCTGTAAAGCTCATCTCTGAACACTTTATACACTTTCCTCTGACAGACATGAACATTTTTCACATGTTTCTCTTTTGCTTAAACTCTCAAAGTTCAAACGGTTTTTGAAAAATAAGTCCAGTGTTATAGAATGAAAACAAAGATCTGTGTATAGGTAGCAAATTCTTTTAAGGAGACACGACATGGAGGACGGGGATTGGAAGGTCAACAGCCAATCAGGACGAAGAACACTATACCCTGTAAAGAAAAAAAAAAACAGAAAAAATTTGTGACAGAGTGAGATCATGAAAGGTTAACCACGATACAGCCAGGGAACAATTTTTTCTGATTTTGTATTAATGAAAAATACCCAGAGCATGATCCTACTACTGCCATGCCCTTTCTGTTGTTGTTTTGCAGATCTAAAATGTTTTGCTGTTTACCAAGCCTTCAGTTTTAGTCTCATATGATTGGAGAAGTTTGACTCATGTTTTGAGCCTGCTAATAAAATGTAAACACATTTTGTAAATTATTTTTCTAAATGAAATTTTAATAAATGTATTAATGTTTTAACATAGACTCCGTAAAGAGTATAATCAAGTTCGTTACAAGAGGTAACATGTTTATTTGCATAATGAAATAGGAAAAAAAAGACTATATTGTGAAATTTCATAACATTAATTTAAATGACTTTTTTTGCACCTTTTATGCATACTAATGCTAACTAATGTAACTTTTACCACTCAAGCGCATAACATTTACCTGATAACAGACCTAAATATGCTGGAACTTTCCGTTACCTTTGAAAGAAAAGAGAGTCTTGATTTCTATAGTCTGGATTCGCTGCACGTCTAACCTGACACTTACATAAAAGTGAGCGCCTGAAACAATTTAGCATGGCGGTGGAATTCATTATGTCAGCCTGTGATTATGTCTCCAACCTGCAGTCTGGATTCTCTGGATGAGTGACAGCTACTCTTTTAAAACCACCTGTTTGTTAGGTGACATGTTTCCCAGCAATTACACCCACACATGTCAGTCACTGTTGTGATTTTGTTAAAAAAGAAAGTTTATGCCAATGCTCACGCAGCTATTAGATAAATGATCACGTAGAGGAGTAGATAGTGGCTTGAGAAGGTTTTCCTCTGACCACTGCTCATCAAACCTTGATTTGGTACACATACTGTAACACTAACCAGTTATATATTTGAGAGACGGTGACCTTTGACCTTTTCACAGGGTCCATTGGGGGAACCGGGCTTTCCAGGATTGCCGGGAACTGCGGGCAGACCGGGCTTTAAAGGTCATAAGGTGAGCATCGCCTCATCCACACACTCTCTGCATGTTTTTCTTATTTTGTGAAGTCAGTGAACAGAGTCAGTGAACGCTTTATGAATGATTAATGCTTCCAGCTGTCGTCAGTCCTGTGATTAGAACCGTTGACAGCTCCACAAAGGCCCAGGAGTCACACACACTTGTGTATTTATTTTTTATTTAGTGCTCAGATGACATGATTAATTTTAATGGTGTTGAAGGTTGTACTTCACACTTTAGAAGCTCCAAGAACAAACAGTCTGAGTCTGTTAACAAGCCGCGGAGCTCGCTGTGCAGGCAGTGGGCGTGCTGCTTTGCATGATTTACTGACAGCTGATGGGGAAAAAAGGAGGAGTTGCTCTCATGCTCGCCATTATGTCAACAGGGGGAAAGAGGAGAGAGCGGCTCCAAAGGAAACCAGGTACAGTGGATTTACTGTTGTTGCTGCTTTTCCTGACTCGTGCTTCCCCTATAAATCCCCACAAGTCCTAAAATATGTAATTTAACAATTAGGTGTAATTTATTGGTCTCAGAGAAGCTTTTGGATCAATTAGTTGATGTTTTTCTGCTTACTCTGCAGTTTTTGCTTTTCAACTTTTCAACTTAAAGTTGTTTTCTGTTAGAAATATAATAACTTTTTAGAGAAAAGACTCAATGAGGGGCATAAAAGGTGATGAACTCATGAATCAAAAACCTGTCAGGTCAGAGATGCGCATATATGTCACTTAAAAAAAGCTCAAATATCCCCACAGCAGCAATGATTTAATGTAATTGTTCACCGCATGACTGACCTAGTCTCTCATATTCTTGTGCATAAAGTGTGGCTCATTAGCTTGGCTCTCTTGAGGTCAATTTGAGATTTGAGAGTACCTATGTCTTTGCCTTTATCACACCCATGGGGGGGGGTTGACCCATAGGGGTGCTAGGAGTTCTTGGGTTGTTCGGCCCGTAGAGGGTGGTAGACAGGTGCATCCACACCTTAAAGGCAGCACAGGTGTGTCTGAAACGACCACTATAAGGGACATTGTGAAAATGGAGCATACCATTGCCGTGCGTGTGGTAAATGTATCGTGTTTTATTAGCAAGAGGACCTGGTTGCAGACATCCATTGCCAGAACCAGAAGTCCTCGACTGAAACCGGAAATCCCCCTCGGATCTCTCGATATAAAAAAATTTAACCGGCAGCCCTGAGAGTTATGGATTTTCCGTTTTTTGTGTTTTTGTATTTTTTTTAACCATTCTTAACACTTTTGGATTAGGGTTAGGTTAATTTGAATAGATTCTACTTTCAGACGATGATGTCAGGCACCATCTTGTTTGCAGCCAGATCCCTCTCTGTATTTGTAAGGCTAGTGGAAGCTGCACACCCTTCTGATGTTCGAGTGATCTGTTGTGTGTTGCCCTTATGCCAAACTTTAGTCAAAAATGCGCATGAATGTTTTGGCTCTACGGGCTCATTGAGTGGTCTACCATCACTTTTGCCTACAGACAGACAGACCGTATCCACCTGTAAGGGCAGTTGTGACTAAGGCTTAACTCGATTTCTTAGCCTTCTGGAGTTGTTGCTGTTCTTCACATTTTTGTCACAGATGTGATGGCCCAGTTTCAGACAAGCTCTAGCTGTCAGTCAGACACATTTGCCTGAAGAGTCCTCTGGTAGACAGAGGAGCTGACAGTCAGCAGTGTCTTCACTTTACACCCTCGTTTCTTTTTTTTTTGAAGAGGTACACTGTCATCAGAAATGCGTATTTTATTGTTATAGATATGAGAGCCTACCAACATGTTACTGAGGACAGAAAGTTTAATTATAGTGGAGAAAAATGTAATTACTTTATAGTTTTGATATTTTTATAGTTATACAAAGATGTTATGTATGTGTATAAAGTGTAAATAACCTCAATATGTTAAAAAAGCATATACAGCTTAAACCTAACTTGATAAAAAACATTATATTCAACACCTCAGTGTTGCAGCGGCCTCTCTGCATGGACCGGTGAAGGCTGAAATGGAACAATTTTCTGAATCCATTGCTCCACTTTATATGCACTAATGGAAGATGGTGTGATGGCCCATCTGAGCACAGAGAGCAGAGCACTGTGGAGCAGTGTTGCAGGATATGCTCGGAAAGCCTCACACAAGATAAAACGTCAGGTTTGTTAAAGGTCACCGCTAGCCAATTCCTATCCCCACTCTCTCTGGGTTTCTCTTATTGGCTGCTATAGGTAATCATGACCTTTTCTCCACTCTCACACACAGACACTCAGGCACATAAGATAGCCAGTCACGAACCTCTATTATACACATCCAGTCCAACATTTCACACACACATACACATGCAAGGATAGCAGCACACATGTAAACAGACCTCCAGTCAATCACGATATGTCTCTTTGCAGGGGGAGCGAGGAACAGATGGAGATCCGGGGATTCCTGGCATTCCTGTGAGTGCCCTCATTTTTCTTCCACTAGGTGGCAGCGGAGCTTATGTTTGCTCCAATGTGCAGCTTGGATGTGACCATGCACATTAGTGAACAAGGACACAGAAATGCCACTCACAGCAACAAATACAAAATGTGATTTGTTTCAAATGGTTGATAGTTGACGTAGTTAAAAGTAACAAATTAACCAAATGATTGTCCTGATCTTTGGTTTTGTTTTTCTACACTCGTCTGCAGGTTTTAGGAAACAAAAATCCAAGTACAACACAGTGCAGTAACCTCGACACATAATGTGAGAACTTAATCCAATTGTGATTTTCCAGGGTTCTCGATAAAATGAGAATGAAGAGATTAGACAGAGAAGCAAACAAATACGGAATGAAAGTAATATAAAAAAGCTAAAATGGCCTGAAAGAAAAGTCTCTGAAAAAAGGGAGGGAGAACGAGTTATTTGAAAAGGCATCTAAAGAACATCGTGCAATGCTTTTATTGCCCACAACCACTGGCCCACATACCCCACTTCTTATATTTACCAGAGCTGTACAGAACCATTCTGGTAACTGGGGCGATGAAAATATTACAGTGTTCAATGGTTCAGTGGTTAGTGTTGCAGAAAGTCTTTCATGATTTCAGAATGAACCAGTAAGCTGGAACTTAACCTCTTCTTCAACAGAATAAACACACTTAGAAGTAAAATGTCATTTACAATTTGGTGCAGCGGTAGGGTGGTCATCCTCTGATTGGAAGATTGCAGGTTCGATTCCCACCTTGCCCGCTCATGTGTCCAAGTGTCCTTGGGCAAGACACTGAACTCCACATTGCCTCTGATGGAAGGTTGGCGCCAGTGTTCGGCAGGGGAGCCACCATTAGTGTGTGCATGGGACCATGACCGTAAAGAGCTTTGGGCCTTCAATGAAGGTAGAAACGCTTTATCAGTATACACCTTTTGACAAAAGTTACAGTAAAAAGTGAAGCTGACTAAAATGAAAAAAGGTAAATTAAACTCCAGCTGAAGTCATCCATCCATCTATCAGTTCGTTTGTTTTTCCATCCATCAGTCAGTTCATTTTCTGCCACCTTTTCAGACTGAACTTTGGGAGCTTGAGTCTAAGTAGAGATTTCTGCACCTCCCCCTCTCATACCACCTCTTCCAACTTGTCTAAGGAGATAACATGGCCTCCCCATGACAGCAGAGTGATCCTATCTCTGTGAAATCCAGACTCTTCCCTGAGGCCTCTTTCTCGGACATGTCTAAATCATCCCTTCTGTAAGGCAACCGGAAGCAATCCTGACAAGACGTCCAAACCACATCAGCTGGTCTCTTTTGCTGAAGAGGAGGGGCAACTCTAGTTTGCGATCCTGACAAAACCCCCCTGGGGGTTGGAAAACGGTTATTCAATTTTCTGTGAAAAAGAGCTAGAGGAACTTCCACTTGGTGCAGCAACTCATTCCTAACCCAAAAATGAAGGATGATGACCTCAGACTTGGAAACGCGCGTTTTCCTTTGACTGTTTTTCATGCAAACCTCTGCCACAGGGTTTCTCTCCACGAGTCAAACAGGAAACAGACAACTAAAAGAGAAAGATGAAACTGTGAAAACACTCCACAGCTGCATTTAGAAAAAGCTATAAAAACTCAAAGACAAACAAAAAAAAAAAACAGGGGAGCTGTGGTGAGGTTGTTGAGCAAGACACAAAACTCAAGGAAACTGCGTCACATACTTAAGGAGGGAGAAACAGGAAGATCTATTCCTACAGTGTTTTCTAGAAATGCAGCTCGGCTGATCTTAACTGGTAATGAAGTCCAATAAGGAAACTATTAGAAGTAAATGTAATCAATAGGACTGATAACCCCTTTGTAATGAAAACAGGCCATGGGAGCTTGATGAGGGGTCTCAGCTTTCACTGGCTCCCTCATGAAATGTCACATTCACAGGGTGTGTTCAGTTTGTGAGACAGCTTCTGTATTTGGCTTTATTTCCATTTAACCTCTTAAAGGGCCTATATCATGCAAAATCTGCAAAATCAACTTTTTTTGAGCTTTTAAATGTTTTGTAATGTTAATTCCTCATTATAAACAACCCCAAAGCGGTATTTTGCTCCGTTCATGCATTTCTGAGTATTCCTCTAAAACCTTGCACTCTGAGCACCAGCCCCTCCCAATCCACAAAAACAAGTGGGTCCTCACATTGTGATGTCACAAAGTGGGGAACTGCTCCTTTCCAGGAACAGTCTGCGCTGCCAGCACTGCCACCCTCAGGCGGACACACACTTTCTCCACAAAGCCATAAGTGATCAGCAAAACACTTTCATTTTGTATGCACAATATGCACATCCATCTTTGTTAAAGTTTGGATGTTGTTTGTTTTCGTGGGCGAAACGCAGACCTGCTGCTGAGGCCGGCTCTAGGTTAAAGTCATTAAATGGACGCTACCTGTAAGGAACGAAAGGTGGAGCCTCAGAGATTGAGACGTCTTGTTTCTGGGTAGGAAAAGAGCTTATGAAAATAATTTCTAATTCATTCTTTAGTGTTCCAAAGTAACATATTATTATGAATATATTTACTCTGAACGGCTTAAGAATAGCATGATAGATAGAGGCCATTTAAGACTCAAGCTTATATTTGAATTAACCTTTTCACACATGTAGTAACAATGCCCCAGCAAAAAGTAGAATTAACTACTGTGGTAATATAACTCAAAATGTGGTGTCCACACGTGTGGACAAGCCAAGAGCTTAATTATGAAACAATTTGGTTTGACTTTCACAGGTGTCTAAAGCTACGTACACACCCAACATGTGACGCACGTTATAGAATGCGATAAACACGCATTCTATAACGTGCGTTTAGCATTCGGTGTTCACACTGTACTTTCACTAGCGCATGTCCGCCACCTACAGTTGGAAGAGTTTTAGTGCAAAATGTCAAAGCGGTGCAAATTTGGTGAATCTTGCTCCAGGCTTTTTCTTTCACAGATCTATTCTAAAACATGAAAGCCTTTCTGTCATTTGATTCAACTATTAAAATTAAAGTAAAATTAAATTAAAAATTTTCTTCCCTAAAAAATGTTCAAACGACTGGCAGTTTCGTGAATTAAAGAGGACGCCATCCATACGTCGCTACAAAATCCAGATTCCTGATTAGTCAAATTTGAGCACGTTTTACTTTCAACACGTTCAAAAACGAAAACGTTCTTAAAAATGTGAGTAGCTACGCGTGAATGCATGAATTTTGAACATGGAAGTCCGAAACGTGCATTTATGCACATTTACAAAGACGTTTCATTGGAAGTGGTCACTTGAACGTAGCTTAAAACATTAAACCTTACATTTCAGGAGTGTAAACCCATAACTGATGCTCTTTGTCATAAAGGGCATCAAGTGGGTTGCATTAGGGAACCAATCATGTACTATTGATCGGCGTCTAATTATTTTATTGATCAAGACTATATTAAATGTAAATGAAACACTGAACTCTTGGGGGGGGGGGGGGGGGGGTGTTAACAAGAGCAGCAGTTTTGCGTCAGGTGGAGACGTGGTTGTATCAGTTTTGTGTGACAGTAGGAGAAAGATAAAACAATCCAGAAGCTCTGCATGCAGTTTGTTGTTCACGCTTTGTGAATGCGGCCCAGCCTCTGTTTGACATGAGCTCAAGGCTAAATGCATCAGCAGTGAATCACAAGTGTCACGCCTCAAATAGATGTGACAAATTGTCTTCAGACAGACTTCCTAATTCCTACTGGGAAAAATAACTGCAGCGGTGTGCTGAGGGTGAGGATGGGGGAAGGGGGACGTGTGCACACCGCTGCAGTCTTTCTGCAGCAAGTAGTGATGCGTTTACATGCGTCTGCTCAGTGAGGCTTTTGTGTGCAACAGCCTGTGACACTGGCATGCTTCTCTGGCCAATTTTAAGAAACTTTCTTTTAACCATCTTCCAATCTTTAGTCACACAGAACAACTGCACTTTATTGAGTTAAAAATGAATTTAGAGCCATAATTCAAATAGAAACATAATTAAATTTTTGCTTTTAGGAGGCCATTCAAGTTATAGAGAGTGTTCTGTTTGAAAATGTTAGATTCTAAACCAAAAACATACATAAAAATGAAAGTAAAAACATTTCTAACATTACATCATGCACCTGAATTCTCCACTTTTAAGGAACTTTTGTGGGAAAAAAAAATGGATCCTGAATGCATGCCATAAGACCGTATCACTGACATGCTAGTGACCTAAAACAGAAACCTTACTTTTACCAACCTTACTTTTTAGTTTATTGCAAACAGTTGTTTTCCAATATCCCAAAACAGACTAAAATGACTCTTATATGAGGCCCTTTTTAAATGAATGTCCCTTCCTGCTCTGACCCAAAAAAGTAATATTGATTTGGATTCCTCCTCTGAGGCACCAGAGGTCATCTGACCATCTCATCCAGTTCATTAAATGCTGTACATTTGAGTTTGTTTGTTTTCTTTGCTGAATCAAGGATTCCTGCTCATTCTATCTTTAGAATTACAAAAAACTTAAAGCAACCAAAATATTATCCAGAATTTTCAGATGTATCATTGTCAATACTTAATGAGATTTCAGTTTACATGCCGAATGTATAAATACGAACATTTCTGTAGTAATCAAGTTACGTTCATAAGGTGGAAAAAAATCAAATCAAATCACAAAAGCCCTTCTATATGAACAAAGGATACACAAAATGGGTCTGACTTTACTAAATATAACTTTTTAAATCTTTCAGAAGCAGCATGTCATCCATACCGCCCCTAACACACTCACACACTTCTTTAAAGACCTACTCCGATCATCTTTTGATCTATTTTAAGTATCCCCAGTGGTCTTTTAATTATGATTATGCTGTTTTTAGCCAAAAATCAAAAACCTTTGTCATTTTCTAGAACATAGTTTCTCCAGAGTAGCAATAGTTCATCAGAAATTTACCACTGAGTTAAATTGGTGTGGAGTAAGACCACCCTTCCCATTATCAATCTGTTTATATGCTCTCCCTCTAGCTTGCAGCCCCTCAAACCCCCAAACAAACATTACTGGTGCAACAGAAATGTTGAGAAATATTGAAGATATTCAGCTGTACAGTTTTGAGCCAAATCTCAGCTCAGACGAGGAAAACAAAGATGTACATGGATCCTGTCGGCTACAAGTGGATCCAGCAGAATGGAGCAGTGCAGAGAGCTTGTGGCCCACCCAGGGTATTTACTACATCACGACTATGCTCTTTTTAAAAAGCATTTTTCATTTGCTTCTGATTCACAACAATTTGGATAAAGAAATACTCAGACATGCAATTTTAAACCTAATTCTCCATATATCCCAGCAGGCAATTGATGTTGAAATGATGTCAAATAAACGTCAAAGCTCGACATCAAATTGATGTCAAAACTTAAACATCAGTTTGACATCGTGATATTTACCCCTTGCTGATGTCATGTGAGCTTTCAATTTGGACCTATAAAATAATACAACTAATAACAGAGGTATAAAACATTCAATAAATGTTTTTCTTTTGGAAAATATATACTCAACATATAATTTGTTTTGTGACTACATTTTTGGAAAGTATTTCCATCTAAATCAAATGTGTTAATATAGCAATAAAAATTTGTGTTGGGAAATCTGAATGTAATTATGTTGGTGCAACAGAATCTATTATTGTTGCTGTAACAACATGATGATTGCAGCAGATGACCTGACCCTGCTGCAAGTGTCAGGAGATGGTGGAGAAGGACCCAAAATGGAGGAGACCAGGCTTGGTGGCAGAAACTAAGAAATGTATTTAAAAAGAAAAAAAAACCTGAAACAAGACAAAAAATGGAACAATAAAAAAGGTCGCAATTAGAGCAGATAGCCTGAAAACCAGACACTGAAATACACTTAGGTTGATGAACTAAATGAGGACAGCTGTGGATGATGAACCTGAAACTGCTGTGACTGACCGGGACAATTTAGAACATGACCACATATGACAAAACCCAAACTACACCACAGAATCCTCACAATTGTGCTCTTGAATAATTGCTTATGGTAATCTTGATGTTATTGGTAGTTTATTCATTTCCATGGCAGGGCTTTTACATAAAAAAGTGATTCAAATAAAGAAAATGTAAATTTTAAAACTGATGATTCTCTCAAAGTGGGATCTAATCATTTCAAAGGACCTGTGGAGCCGCCCCGCTCCCAGCATTGTGATCACAAGATTTGAAAAAATTCTTTTCACACTCAAGTTG
>BSAI01000108.1:44978625-45003560 GCA_036245035.1 Adrianichthys oophorus | reverse complement strand
TCCTGTTGTCGGGAGAGGGCATCCGGTTTAATATTCTTAGAACCTGGGGTAAATGGAAACAGGTGTGCCAATAAGGAGGGAGAGAACACAGGAAGTAACAACCAGCAACAAAATAAAACAGGAAGTGGAACCCAACAAAAAAACAAAACAAATGTCCTGGGTCCATAACCCCAGAGCATATTTCTTTCTTAAGTCTTATTATTTGTTTCCTGCAGCTCTAAAAGGGTTGAAAGCATTTGCCAGACCATAAGGGAAATGTGGAATACTAAAAGCAAAATGTTTTATAGAAAATTGAGAACATGTTGGGCCTCATATCTTTTCTGGTACTTCATATTTCACTAAAGCCTTACTGACTTGCTTCTACACGTGGGTGCTGTGTTTTAAAAAGAAGAAGAAGAAAAAAACATGCGGTTTACCGTGCTGAACAACATTTTGCAAAAGGGAAACAAGTTTTTCTGAAGGAATTACAAAATTCCATCTAAAGTGTTTTTTTTTTTTTAAGTCCCCGGTTTCAGACAGAAAACGGTGGTTCTCCACCAGCAAGGCAGAGCATGGAGCACGGCTCCTTTGACACGCTGTCGCAGTCTTTGATATGTAAGCAGAAGTTTCTAACTCCATCTTCCCCTTCTCTCTCCACCCCCCATCCTCCCTCTTCTCTTTTCTTTTTCTGTCAGGGCGAAGCGGGACCCAGAGGGAGGAAAGGAGAGGTTTGTCGAATTAGACTTTGCTGTATAAGATATAATCCATTCTTTCTTATTCTGCGCCGCAGTAAGAAAGCCAGTCAAGCCTGCATGGCTGCTATAGATGACTTACAGAGCCAGTGCCTCATGCCTGGGGAAATCTGCTTCCTCGGGTAAAAACTTACATCACAGGAGCCCATTTTTTTTGCATATACCGAAAATATCAAGCACTTTCTGCTTTTCACAGAATTGCAATTTAAGGTGCCTCTAAAAACAGCTGCCGCTTCAGCATTTAACATTTGAAATAAAGTTTCAATTAAAAAAACTTCAGACTGAATAGAAGTTGACAAAAAAGACATTTACATTTTTGTATTCACATTTTACAAATGTAGAGTTGATCTTGTTGTTTGGGGAAAAAGAACACTAAAGTTTTTATAATTATGTAACTTTTTTAGGGTTAAAGTCACATTTTTTTTCAGATTAATAGGAAAAGGTTTTGACAATAGTAAAGCAGCGAACTTGTAAACATGCAATAATTTGTATATTGTTTAGGACTCTCACTGATGTTTGGACAAAATAAGCACCATAGAAATTCATGCACTGTTGGGTGCATTAAAATTGTTTTTTATTTTTTATTTATTTTTCATTTATTTATTTATTAATCAACAGTGCCCATTAAATTCCATAGTACCTTATATATGGATTAATTCTGGTTGTGCTTACTGAAGTTGAAGGGATTTTAAGAAGTACATGGCGCTCTGTCAAAACATCTGTTTGTTTTTTACGTGTTGCAAAGTTGTTTGTTATTGTGAATATGCTAATGTGTAGCGGCTGTAGACTGTGGTCTTTTAAACTGTTTTTTTCAGTATTTCTGAGTTGCAAACAAGGTTTGGAGTTAGCCTACAGGTGTTGTGAATACGCTAATGTAGCTAACACTTCTACCGTGGCTAATATGTAGCATGCTACAAACAAGTTCTAGAATTACTATGAACACAGTAAATAAAGTCTGACTGTCTGATGGACTTATCATGACTACAGTTCAAAATAGTCCACATATTAACGGGCATGGTCTCATCCTCCTATCATGAGCATTAAAGTTGTCAGTCAGAGTGCTTTAATCAAAAGTGCAGAGGTGTGTCTCAGAATGTTAACTTTACCCCATAAAATATGAAATGTGGTTCTTACTGTTACATGACTGATCGAGCACTAATGCAAGAAATATTCAAGCTATTTGCTTTTGCATGTGTCACAGAGTAGTCAGACTTTCAGGACTGGGTGTAACGATTCATTCTAATAAGTGATCTGATATTTGTGGTTGCCGATTTAACTATGAACGATCTGATTGACTGACCTAAAATGGATCCAGGACATATTTACCCAAACTCAGAGATAAATGCCTGGTACTGAACAGTGCAGATTACGTTTTCCAGATTATTTGTATTTCTTGCAAGATAATCAAGTGTTTGGCCAGTTTGCACTACAATATGTCAGAGAACTTACTCTGCTGTCCCATCTATAGGATATGTTGGGAATTATACAAAATATTAAATAAATAGTGAAACAGATGCATCACCACTTAAAGAAACTGCTGCATGGATGGCACTGAACTTTTACAAAAAAAAATGCTTTAAAGGTGTGTTTGTATTTGCTTATTTATTTCATCACTAATAATAAATTAAAGTTATTTTTATTTTAAATGCTGATTTGTATTTATTTATTTTTTTGCTGGGCCCTTTCAGAAAGGAACAACAGGTGACATGGGCTCCAGGGGCCTTGAAGGCAAGAAGGGTGACATGGGCCTCATGGGGATCGTTGGTCCTCGGGGATTTCCTGGTCAGGATGGGTTGCCAGGCCAACCAGGCCAGCCAGGGTATCCCGGAAAACCTGTAAGTACTGCTCCTTTAGCAAATATAATATAAATTGGTTCAATAATGTAATCAGTAAATTAAAGTAAGTGGGAGACTTAGTCTTGAGGAAAAAGGTGTTCAGTGTGTGTGGGGCCAATGGAAGATGAAAAGAGGGAGTTCTAGGAATTCTGTGATTCCAGAGGCACATTCCATCTTGGCATGAGCATTTTTTCCTCCCGCTCAGTGGGTGTCTGTGCTTTCAGGGCAAGCCTCCTTCAGATGAACTCATTCTAAAGCTGTGTACTGATGTTCTGCGCAGTAAGTACCAGATATTTTTTCACTTGTACTGTGAAAAACAAGATCAGGGATTTTCTGAAACACACCAACAATTCCTCCATCACTTCTAATATAACCAAAAAAATAAGGAAAGGTAAATTGTTAAATCTTTTATATTTGGCATATTTCTAATTGCACATTCATCGTAAAACCTTGATCATAAAACTTTTACTTTTTCTAATGGTGTCATTTGTTTGTGATTGAAGACCAACTCCCTGCACTGCTCCAGGCCCTCACTCCTTCATCTGAGTGTGAACCATGTCAAAGCCTGAAGGGGCCTCCAGGGGAGCCTGGAGTGCCAGGCCCCAAAGGCTCCATGGGAACACCAGGCTACCCTGGCAGAACTGGAGATCCTGGTTACCCAGGACCCCCTGGACCTCATGGTCCTGCAGGCCTCAAAGGTATGAAGTGGCACGTTTCATAATGATTATAACGTCTCTGGATAGACTTGTTTGTATGTGCAGCCTGCTCTCAAAAAAAAAAAAAAACATTGTCTGCTCAGCTGTGACAAGAATCCTCCATCATGGGAGTTTACTCAGATGAAAACAAGGTAATAAATTGCAATTCATCATTGTGAACATGAACTGGGTGGAAATTACTGTTGCTTTTATCAGCAATTAAAATCAAAACGGTGTTCCGATGTTCAGTGTCCCCACAAAAAACAAGATCATTAAACAAGCCAACATCAGCCACAGCTAGCAGAGCAAAAGATGACAAACTCAGTCCAGTGAGCTGTCTGTGATTTATCACCACTTCAAGACATAAAGTGGCTAATCAGCCATAAAAAATACCAAAATCCCAATTGTAGAGGATTACATCTCTTCAGATGTGTGAGGGTTGCCTAAATCTCTGTGGATAATCCTTAAAGTTTATGTAAAAAAAAACAAAAGTTAAAGTCAGTCAACAACTGATCTCAGCTGGATTGAAAGATTTCCTTCAATTGAAAGATTTTTCTATAGTAATTTTTTGCCTTCTTTGAGTACTTTACCGTTACAGTCCGATTCATCTATGCACACACACACATTTGCACAATGACGGTGGCTCCGCTTACCACCAGGAGCAATGAATGTAGGGTTCATTGTCTTGGAGGGACACATGGGCGGGGAAGGTAGGAACCATCCTGCAATATTCCAATCAGAGGTCGAGCGGGCTACCTCTGCACCATGACCGCCCAGTGCTGTGTTGAACTGGCATAAAAACACTGTACAGTGTTCCCTCGTTTATTGCAGGCGTTCCATAAATAACCCGTGATAGGTGAAATCTGCAATGTAGAATTTTAAGTTTTAAGGCTGTATAACTCTTCCCTACGCACTGATCTCAGACAGAAATGAACAGTTTCACAATTGTCTCTCTTGTTTAAACTCTCAAAGTTCAAACCTTCATTAAAAAAGTCCAGTATTTGAAAGCACAGATCTGATCACGATGGAAGATTTATGAAGATTTGATAAACTGAATGCATTTTTTTACATGAGACACAGCACACAGGAAATTGATTGACAAGGTCAAATACCAATCAGAAGGCAGAACACATTTCATTGTTAAACAAAAACATGCAACATTACACAGAAAAACATTTGTAAGACCACAAAAGACAAATCATGATAAAGCGAGAAAACCCTGTACGACTGCAAGACTTTTTCCTCTTGGGGACAAGACTTGAGTAAATAAAAAAAAAATCATAGATTGTTTGAGTATCCTTTTTAACGGGAAAAAAGCAACACATGTTACTTTTTAGTTTTGGAAAATAAATGATCCTGCTTTAACTATTTAACACCAGAGACATCTAAATAACACATGCTCTTTGACTTACTGTAACTCCTTGATAATTTACGTGAATCTGACGCAGAGAAAAGCTGCTTTTCATATCAGCTTTGCACCAATACACAGGACATTACTAAAGTAAAGTATTGCATAATGGCGCAAAGCTGTTTTTGTCTGTGACAGAATCAGCTGATAACCACTTCACTGCTGTAAAGTGTTGTATATGAGCACAAACCTGCTTTTTTCCATTTCAGAATCCGCTGGAATTACGTAAACATCTGAAGAGTTATAGTAGTAAAAAGAATGTCGACACAGGAGCTAACGCTTGGGAATTAAAGGGTTAAACACACGATAATAACTCTCAAACTATTTCTTTTTCTCTCTCTCTCTCTCCTTCCATTCATCCATCCATCCATTCAATTTATTTTATTTTTGAGCAGCTTCAACGACTAGATTGGTTTTCCCTACTATTCATTTTCAAACGCATTTTTCCGATCGTTCTTTTGATCTGAAACAGTACCTAGTGCTTTTAGTTCACAACATATTTTACTCCACAGTAACCAGGTATTCATATTTGCCCATTAATTGCCCTATGTCTTTATTCTAGCATGCATTAATTTTCTGTGCTTTTTTTTTTAATTTTTCAATTCAGCTTTTTGACAAATGTGTTTGCTTAAACTTTCTGAAACATCATGTTCGGTAGAGGTGGATATGCAGAGCCAGTGTGTGTTTGTGTGCGTGCGTGTGTTATGTGTATTCAATTTCTATTTGTGATGGTTTTGTTTGGTTTCTACTCTGTCGTTGTGCTCATGATTTCTTGAAATGAGGACCCTATTGAAAATGAGATGCTCCATCTCTAGGGGTTTATCCTCCCACTGTACTTCAAAGGTGTAAACAAAAATAAAAACACTATTGTACCAGATCTTTAAATATCTATTTTTTCATAACCTTTTCAGAAAAAGTACTACAAGTAAACTAAAAGTAGCTGAAGAAATCCTGCTGTGTGTGAGTGCTAAAAACATTTGCATTTAAACTGAAAACAGAGTCCACCTTTTTATGCAAATTACATCTGATTATAATCTATCTTTCCATTTTCTGCATAACCATTTTTTACAAATGAACAACAAAATAAAGTGCCTTTCTAAAATTTCGATAAAATATATGGTTATGGTCATCATGAATCCAAGTGAATGAAATTTCTTTTAAACTAACAACAGCTGCTAAATCTACTTAAAAATATCATAATAGGACTTGAAAAATTAGCTGAAGCAGAGGTCAGTTTTACTTTTAAATCAGGTTTCAGCATTCAGTCGTTTTGCTGTAGCTGTCTTTGATTGCTGGCATGAGAAAAGAAACGTCTTTCTTTTTTGCACCTGAGATAAAGGAGTCTTTCACCAAAGTGGCTTCCTGAAAGACTTTCCTGCATAGACTGTCAGTCATTGTTCTGCCTGGATAAAGGACTAGTACTTTACTAAGCTCAAAATTGAGAAAAATGTGGCAATTAGTGACACATTTGCATTACAGATAACTATTGTGTTACGAGACAACTCTACGCCAGACTTCACTTTTCAGTCAGTATTTAGTTCAAACCTGTAGGTTTTTTGACAATTACAAGGCAGTTGTTTGTGGAAACTAATTTGAGAATGATTCAAAATGAGTTTGAGACCCGTTTAACTATGGTGCTTTTAGAGATTTCTAAGCACAATTCTGATATGTTTTAGAAATTCTATGAACATAAAGGTAAGGCAGTGAATGTTCAACAATGATTCTCTCTGGGTTTCTTCACTTTCTCTGTGGAAGTTTGAAGGTTAAGTGCACCAAGTTGGTGTGAAATGGACCAATCAATAGTTGTGTGAGCCTGCTTGTTCCAAAGGGAGTGCTCTGAAGGCACTGAAAAACACAGAAAAAAATTATCATCATCTTCACAGTTAGGATGAAGATCCTGACACCTTCCATTACAACTCCAGGCTGATAGGAAAGCTGATAATGGTCCAAAAAATGACCCTCACTCAACTAAGGAAGGTCTAGTTTTCATTCACTGGTTTGTTTTTTCAGCATCTGTTGAATGTTGGTGCTGCGGGTATTGAAACAAATGCATTGGCAAAAGCATGGGAAAAATGTGTAATGAGGAAAAAAGCTAGTAATACGAAATCTGAATATGAATATTACTTTTCAACGTCAACTAATCATGTTTGCAGGTGACATGGGAGCAAAAGGACTTAAAGGCAGCAAAGGAGAGCGTTACCAAGGACCTCCAGGACCACCCGGGCAGCCAGGTAAGCAAATCTTTTGCTTTAGTCATGCAGTGAAGTACAAAACCTGATGATCTTTGAAGATCTTCAGCTGAAAAGTTCACTATTATCAACGTATTCTAGCTTAGTATAGAGAAAAAATGCAAGAGAGGAGAGATATAAACTGTCTCTACAGGCCAAATGAAAACATCTTTAATGAAATGTTAAAAAGTGAGAGTTTAAAAGGTTTCGGAAGAATTGCATTTTACAATGCATAATTACATAATTCAAGCCATAGGCTGTATGATTACTTTCTGCTAAACTGAAAAACAAAAGATCTTATTGGAAGAATCTGAGCAGTTTTTTTATGGAGAGAAAATATTTGTATGTGCACAATTCTTGATTTGTAACGTACAATTGTGTATTCACAGGTACACTTGAATATAAAAAAATACAAAATACAATGTACGCACACACAACTTGAAATAACAGCAGCTTAAAACTATTAATTCCAAACAGCTCCTATATGCATACAGATCTTTAAATAGTACGCATCGATACACACACACACACAAACATGTACAGATTAGTTACAAGTGCACAAGGAGTTGTGAGACTTCTTTTAGGTTATACTTAGATGATGCGTTTAAATGCTGCTAGAATGCTGGGTCATCAAAATGTTCTTATCAGCTGCTTTGAACTTAGATTGTGAATAATATCTAGTAAAAACTTGATCTTTTTTCTCAAATTCATTGTTAGTTTTAAGTTGCTGGTATTTCAACTTGTGCTACATTGCATTTTTTATTTGTCATTTTTTTGATAGTCAACCATACATTTGAATGCACAATTGCAAGTACGCACAGTTAGGTACAAAATGTATTGTACGAGTTACAAATCAAGTATTACTCACACAATCCAGTGAGACTATTTTCTCTCCATAGTTTTTGTCTTAGAACACATCAGTTTTAAGGGAACAGTTGTTTAAACTTTAACAAAATAGCTAATTGTTTCTTTAAAGGGATTCAGGGGCCACGTGGCTTTGATGGAATTGGCTATCCAGGCAATATTGGAACTCCTGGAAAACCTGGACCACCAGGGGAAGCGGGAAAACGGGGAAGTTCGGGGCTTCCAGGAGCTTGTGACGCCTCCATGTGTTACCAAGCCTACAACCTCAGGGAACATTACAGCAAAGGGCCTGAAGTCTAACAGCACAGGACACAGACTCACACTCCTGACTTTGACAGGAGGCTGTTCTGTATCACCGCTGACTAAGACACAGTTTCCTGGAGGTTTCTGCACTGGAGGCAGATGCAAACAAGCCTTTGATCCAAGATCGTGGAGTTCATGATTAAAGATGTTCGGCAGGCTGGATGTTAAGGTTATGTGATGGCAGTCTGAGCAGCAGGTTTGAAAAATAACCAATAAGAGTTTCCAGTGATTTTTAAAAATTTCATTTGAATGGTATTTTCATTTGCAACAGAATAGAGACGTATGATTTATAATATCATTAATGTTGTTGAAAGAAACTACCTCCTCCTTGTATAAAGATGTTTAGTTATACTGATCTTTACTATTTCGATGCATTCAAAATAAGAAAAGTTTAGTTGCTAAAAAAGGTAAATAATATGTGTGTATTTGACAAATGCATCTGCAGCTATACTTTGGCCTTTTTTAAAATGTGTTTTTATTGCATTATTTGTCACTCTTTGCTGCGTAAATGTTTAAATCCCACTCCGATCACCTTTTGATCTATTGTAAAAGCATTCCCAGTGTTCTTTTGACTATGATTATGTGGTTTTTAGCCAAAATGAAAAAGCCTGTGTCGTTTTCTAGGACATAGTTTCTGCAGAGTACCTATAGGTCATCAGAAATTAACCTCTGAGTTATGGGCGGGTCTGTTGGCGCAGAGTAAGCCTTCCCCTCCTTCCCATCATCCATCTGTTTATACACTCTCCCGCTAACTTAAAGCCCCTCACAAGATTACCAGTGCAACAAAAATGGTGAGCAATATTGGAGCTATTCAGCCGTACAGTTTTAAACCACAGATACCAACTCAGAAGAGGAAACAAAGACATATGTGGATCTAATGGAGTGGAGCAGGGTGTTTCTGGCCCGCCCAGCAGATTTTCTACATCACAGATACAAGCTTTTAAAGAGTAATTTTTCATCAGATTCAAAACAGTTTGAATAAAGAAATGCAATTTGCGATCCCAATTTTTATATATGTCCTCCATCATCAGAAAAATTCCACAAGCACATGTTAAACACACCAAAAACACAGTTTTCATTGGAGTTGGTCTTTATGAGCTACATTTATCACATTGTCTGCTTACATAACTCCAATGGCTTCCTAACTGAGGTTTCAAGCAGCCACTGAGTTCATATCTGTGCAGCTCCTACTCTGATTGTGTGGATAAACAGAGGTAAAAGGTTCAGGGTTTATCTGACAGATGACATGAGAGAAAAAGCAGCAGAATGTCCAAACCAAATCAGTATGAAAGTATGATTAAAAGTCAAGAGGGAAAAAAATACAGTTCCTTATAAGATTCCAAACAAATACCTGTATTCATCATTGTGTTTTCTTCTCATCCTCATATTAGGATCATATATTATACAAACAGAGCCAGAGATTTTCCTAATCTTTGACAGGCAAAGGTGCACAAACCTTGTATGTTTCTACCTGTCACAGATGTTCTCCTGATTTCCAGAGAGACACATTCGGCTTAGCCTTCCTGCATGTGGATCATTGTCATTTAAATTAGGAAGTTGAGCTCATCTTGAAAAATATACCAGGGCTTTGTAGTCCAAGCAGACTTCAATACATTAACAAGTTCCTTTTTTTATTCTTATTTTTTTTTTGAGGGGGTGGGGGGTGGGGTTTATGGTGTTTAATGTGAATGACATTGTATTCAGGAAGAATCCTTCAATTGATGTGAGAGACAAATGTTGTTTACAACCTAAATTTAGACAATATGTTTCTATTATGGCCACTTTTGATAAAAAATCTACCATTTACAGCTTTAAAGATTAAATATTTTCATGTGTGGAACTTACTCCAATAGTTTAATTGTGAATTTGTTTTTTAAATAGTTGTCTGCTTTCAAAAACTACACCCTTTAACTTGTCATAATGGGATTTTATTTTCAAAAATTGAAATGAACCACAAAAGGATGTATTCTGGCAGGACTGCCATAAAGCATTATGGGCCAAAGTATAAACCCATGTCTTTCGTTCTGGATTTCATTTGCTCCATGAATTGCAAATACTTATTTGACTCTTAACTAGATTTTGACCTTTTCCTGTTTCTTTGGAGACCTTCACTCACAGTTCGCCCACACTGTAGGCAGAATCAGTGGAGAATTCACCCAAATACTTGGTACCATATCATTCTAGATGGGCACAAATAATAATATTAGTATCTCCTCCATGAGCAATTTTAAACGGTTGGTCCTACCGTGGAATAAAGATAAATAAATTCATCACTGCAAATCCAAGTCCCTGAATGGTCAAAGTTCAATGGGTTTAATTTTCAACACACGTTCAATGGCTGCATGTTTTGTATGTAGAGCCTTAGAATGATCGTAGAAATTTGTGTAGAATGCAAGAGTTTGTACACGGAAGCCTGAATCGCTTACATACATGCGTTTACGTAGACGTGGTTATTTACATGTGCATTGCAGAGCGTTAGGGAATCTAGATTAACTGCAGTGAATTTGTGTACTTTTTCTGTTCAGTTCTCTGAATGCTTTCACAGTGTGTTTCCTGATAACCATCACCACCTTATGTGAAGCAACTGTGGTCTGTTGTATAAGATGACTATCCCCTGGACAGCTTGTGTAACTGTCATGTGTTTTACTATGTAGCCAGGTTTTCTGAATCCACACTAATACGTGGCATTGTGATATGCCTGTTCTCTTTTTATATTATTTTATTTTTGTATTCTAATAAGAAAAGACAAAATCTTCATTTAAATAAAATGTGTCAGTTTGACATTCTAAGAATTTCTTTATGTCACTATCTATTGTGGGTTTTAAAGTTTCTCTCCTTTGCCAAATTACATCATGAAGGTCCCAGGGATGGTAAAAATTTTTGCACAACATATTTTAGTGTCCTAAAGAAGAATAAGTGTGTATATATATATAATAATAATTACCCTTTGTTCACTTCTTCAAATATTAATAAAAACAGCTATTGCTTTTTTTTTTTAAGATTTAGTTTTGATCCACTTGTCATTTCTGTCGCATCATCTCTGTCACAGAGTACAAATGAAACTCAGAATGATCGTGAGTTTCGTAGATTTCCATCACAAAGTACACACCTGAGTCATTTTGAATTAAGATTAAAAAACATTTCTCCAAACTCCAACGTTTCATCATTTTTGTACACAAGAAAATGTCCCTTTTCATATGTGGTACCCTTGAATGTTATGGTTGTGGAAACTGTGGTATCTCGTTCTGTAAAGCTAAACTTGCTGACAGCAAATTTAATTGATTCACTATAAAGACTGTGATAAAATGCACAACTGTCTTTAACATGCAGAACCTTAGGGCATCCTGAGCCAGCTAAAATATATGCCTGAAACATTTGATGTCTTTCAGAAAAGGTTTTGTAGATATTTGAGTTTTTCAAATGTCTTGCACATCTTTGAAATAGCTGTGTTTACTTTCAAAGCGAATTGTCCAGACTCTGATCAGTGGCCCAAATTTCAAAATAAGTGATGGATAATGTCTCATGTAATGGTGTTTGGGTTTTAGTTTAGTTTCTGGAAATTCAGACTTCCTTGATTCCAAATATTCTTGAATCAAAATATCAAGACAGGCTACTTGTGAGATGGAAATTTTCTGTGCGCAAATCATGTCAACAATATCTTTAAGTTTGAGAGTTAACTGCCACACTTCATCCTCAGGATTTTGTACTTTGTCACCAATTAACAAAGGAAGTAGCCTCAAGAAGTTCCAGTTTTGAATGGCGTGGCCAGAAAGCTTGTACCCATCAGTGTTGACAGAACATGGTTTTGAAGGAGAATCTGAGCCCTTGTACTTAAACTGGTTAATGCGCCGGTTTTACTGTGAACATGTAAACCATTTCTTTTTCTTGATAAAATATTTCAAGTAAAGATGAAGATCATAGGATAACACACCCTCAAAAATATCATGGCCTAAACAAGGTGGAAGTCCAGGGTGGCAGACATGAAAGGACTTAAGTGAGTTAAATAAGGAGTTTACTTTTATGCCTCTGGTGTCTTGTCTTTCTTCTGTTTGAAGATCCACAGCAGAGTTGTAACTTTCAGGTGTGCGCTGTGGCCCACATACATTGGGATCATCACCACGAAACTCATCAAGTGTTATTTCACAGTAACGGCAAAAAAACTGAGTACGACTGACATTTTTATGAAATCTGCCAGTGTTGTGTGACCCCAAATTATGCCCGGCAATGCAAAAAAGGCCCCCTTTAACAATTTCTTTATCCACAGTTACTCCATTTTCTTTCAAATCTTTTAAATCTGCTGACATCTCTGAAAAAACTTTGGACATTCAAAATTTTTTAAAATCTCCTTTTCCACAAAGTAAGACAAGCAACATGTTCTCAGTACTGGATCGTACATGTACGGGTAAAGTAGCCAAAGACAGATAGACTGCTAGTACTTTGTGTTTTTTCTAAGCAGATCCAAGAGGGTTGACTATCTCAAAAGCATCCTGGTACAAGATTAATTTAAGGCATCCCGGATTGTCAATGAAGAACTGGTTTGACTTCCAGCTTTGTCCATCACAGATGTCAACCAAATCACTCGGGCCTTTGTTGGTGGACTGGTGTGATACTGAATCTTTCCACAGTTTTGACTCCAACACGCTTTTAACTGTTTGTGTCACAGGAATGTAATAGGCAAACCTCTCTGTTGCATTTTCATCCTTGCCTAGCATTATCTTTAAGGCTTGACATATCTGAACAATTTTTTTTAAAGTCTGAGCTCTTGCATGTGTTTTTCTCAATGGTCCTCCATGAGTCACAGAGAATAGGTCTGAATCTTTTACACAGTTGCATATTTTTGTGATAGCATCCTCTGTCAGGCCCATGTCTTCTCTTAAAAGTGAGGATAGCTTACTCAAAATATAATCCTGTCCCATCTTGTGTACATTTTGCATCTCTTCAACAATCGTCTGAATTGTTGTGGCAGGTAGAAGAAGCTGACCTTGCAGTTTTAGATAAAATAAACAGATATTTCTTTAAAAAGCCTCACTAAAATCTTGTGGCAAATCAATGCAATCATTAGCCATTGAAGTTGATTCCTTAAGTACATCTCTGCATAAAGTGACATCAGAAAGCTCATTAACTGTTTCCTTGTATACAACATTAATATTTTCCATTGTGCATGTTCTATGTTTCCTGGACATATGAGCAGTAAATGAAGACATCATATTCAATGTGTTTCTACAACCACTCACTGGACATGATACAGAGCGTCCCTCCTTTATGTGGTCTTTAAGATGAGAAATAAGCTCTTTGACAGTATGAAGCTTACACTGACACAGGTCAAAACCACATTTTAAGTCTGTGGCAACACAAGAAGCATTAACTGATTGTGTGGGAAAACTGTGAACCCGATAAAAATGGGCCTTAAAAGCAGCATAAGTAGTAAATGTTCGCTTGCAGTTTGGGCCATGGCACTTAAAAAAACTGTTAGGTTCATTTCTGTGAACTTTACAATGCAGTACAAATCCCCTCAGTGTTGCTAACGTTTTACTGCAAAACTGACAGGTAATCATATTTACCAACTATAGACCTCCGGAGAAGTCCAGAATAACTGCACCTGAAAAACAAAACGAGAAAAAAATGTTCCAATTAAAAACTAAACATATATGTGTAAAGACACAAATGTTAAAAGAAAAATTGGCATTTATTTGTTGTCAGTAAACTCCCCAGTGCAAACTTCTCAAATTTTCTACAAGTTCTTGGTGTTTCCTAGCTGACAACCCTTAAAACTAAAACGCCAAAGCACTAAAACAGACAAAAATAAAAATAAATCTTAAAAGCCAAAATGCTTTAGTCAGTCAAAAAAAAAAACTAACTTGTAGACTTTCCTATAAAAGACTACTGATATGACAACTCTCAAAGCCAAATATACAAAACTATGGCATTTCTCAAGCACTTAATACACACATTTTTGGCGAAGGGCAACGCTTTACCACAGAAAAATGAGTAGTGCACATGGAGGGGAAGTCGGGGGTGGGAAGCGCAACTTACTGGTTAAAAAGAAAAAACGTTTTAAAATGTCCCTTTTAATTTGTGGAGTTTTCCACGAAGCGTCTGTGGCTGGAGACTAAACAACTACCAAACAAACATTATAACAAAAGCATATACAGCATGGAAGCACGATAAGCTAACACCGACTGTCTGCAGTAGAAATACACGTAAGCTATTAGCATCGTAACCACGCTTAACCATCACTCCACGGCATTATAAATACAAATGCATGAGGTTAGCCTTGGCGAAACATCAAAATATAATCGGTTTGCAGATGGAGTTTGAAAACGAACCAGCTTACCGCACGGAGAAGTCTCGTCTGGGGCAGACAGTCACGTATGGAAAGTTCCAGCAGGACCAGCAGACTGTGCGCTCTAGTCGGTCCAATCAGCAGGCAGAAGCATAAAAAGGTTGACAGTGATATGGTAAAAGCACGGCGCTTAAAATTTGAAATTAAATACGAATCCTGATTTCTGGAGGGAATTTTACATTGCAATTCCCAAGTTAAGCTAGTGATTTATCATTGCCATATGTAAAAACAAAACAGTGTTGTATTAAACTAAGCATAAATTACAAATTATTATCTCACTACAGTGGAGAAACAGTTCTGGACCATTACAATGGTTTTCTCGTTTGCTTATTTTAACTCTTTTTATGAATTCTTACGTTTAATCAGAAATAGCAAACTATGTTATTCAGACGAGCAATGTTTATTTCAGGTAAACAAGTTTAATAAAAAATTATCTCATGTCCACATTTTTATGAATAAAAATTAACTTCAAGTGTTTTTTGGGGGACTATTTTGAAAATCACGGATCATTTTTCTTTTGCTCCTCTGGATTGTTTTGTAGTAAGTTAAAGTCCCACTCCGTCTATATTTATGTTCTATTGTAAAAGCGCCCCCAGTGTTCTTTTTATTATGATTATGCAGTTTTTAGGCAAACTCAAAAAGCCTGTGTCATTCTTTAAGACCCATTTTCTGCACCACAGCAGGAGTTCAATAGAAATTTGGGACTTAGAAATTTCCTAACTGTCTGTTTAGTCATAGCTTTGTTAAACACACTAACTTTCAGGGGTGTTTGCCTGGTGTTTTGATGGTGGCCCAGTGGCATCAGACCATGTTGCCTTGATCAGAGAAAAGGACTTTGATTTAACCAAATTAATAGTGAGGAATTTTAGATTGTATAGCAAATTAATGCCTTTTCATCTTGTTTAAAGTACAAACGTTATCATTTGTAAAAATCCCTTTAGAGTAGCAGCCGTCCACCCTGTTTATCCATCACTTCCTATCTACTAAAAGCATTTCGGTGATGTCTAGAGCATTTTAATTGATAAGCTGACTGTTACAAGCACATTAACTGGAGATTACTCTACTTCCCTCAAAGACATTCTGATAATGGAAATTTGGCAGGTGTTGGGACCTTTATTTTTGATTTTTACACACAGTACTTATACACACATTTTTGCCTTTTGCATGATTGAACTTTGATAAAGAAACCTTTGATGAAAACAAGTGCCTGTTATGATTTACGAGTTTATTCCAAGTATCCTTCCACAATGCAACAAAATTGAGCTTGTTCGGCCATGTGACAGGAGCTAGGAGTAGGGAGAAGACATGGTAATTGGACACCAAATCGAGATGGACACGTTTTACAACCAGTTAGAGCACGAGCCTTACGTCCTTGACCAAATGAAGCCATAAAGTACTTAGCATATTCCTTCCCTCCTGACACATGACACATTTTAAAACCAGCTGACAGGAAACGGTCTGATTCAGGTTGGTAGGAGAACTACAGTCACTAATCATGAATGAGCTTGTTTGAGGTCCACACCCCTTCCACTGAAGTGGGCTTGGGAGATTCTATCAACCAAACGTTTGAGATGTGGCCAGCGTGCACCTCATGCTTTTACTGAGACATCTGATTGGTCTGTTCATAACTTTAATAACTTTCGATAAAGAAAAAATATCATTATAAATTATAACTATATTATAAATTACTTGCTAGGATTAGCAAGTAATGTTAAAAAGAATGTTTGAAAACAAAAATTTAAAAAAAGTGAAAAAAGTACCCCATTGACAGATTACAGATTAGAACTGGACACATCATTTCCTCCCCCCTTGTGTTCCAAACAGGAAGTAACTGCCGTCCCCAAGAAGCCAAAATCCCATAGACTTCTATCGAGAAATATACAGTTATTACTCAGTCATTCTGTTGGTTAAAAAAAACATTCTTGTTCTGGTACCTCTTTTTAACATGTTCTTGCTAAAACTTTTTTTTTCCTTTTTTTTTTCTTTATCACAAGTTATTCAAGTTATAAACTGACCAATCAGATGCCTCAATAAAAGCATGTGGTGCCCACTGGCCCCCACCTTGCATGTTAGAAACATTTGATTGACAGATTCTCCTGAGCCTGCTTTCAGTGGAAAGGGTGTGACTGTCCAAGAAGCTTACTCCTGATTATTGAGAGTGGTTGCCATAGAAAGGTGACTCAGACTGACTCGAACCAATCACCTCTTACTAACATAGTCTGGTTTCAAAATGGCAAAGTCGGTACCAAAGAAAAATAGCAACTGAATTCACTGCATTTCATTGGAATAAGAGGTAAAGCATTATATGCGGGTGACGTCACAGGCACTCCATCCATCGCTATATACAGTATGTCAATGGTCTATCCCAGTAAACCAGGTTGTTGGGAATAGGTTTTTCCTAAGTGCAGAAGTATGTATAGGCAGAGGTATAGGTAACTGTTCAGTATATAAAGACATTCATTCATTCATTAATGAATGATGATGAATGTAAAGGCAATAATTTAAAAAACGTAATAACAACCAATCATTATTATACTTATAAAAGCAAGGTCTCTATAAAAAACAAAAAAGATATTAGCAAGTAAAAACATTTATACACAACAATGCCTTTTTTTGACAAAGAATAAACACATTTTTAACGTATTTATGCTGTTGGTGTATTTAAAAAGAAAGACAAATTACTTGCTTTTATTTTATTGTTACCTGTATATTTAACAAGGAAACATATCATATTTAACATGTTTTTATTATTAAAATAAAAACAATATTTAGTTATTGGAAATAATACACATGCTCGTAGAAAACACAGTTGTTCATTGTTTTATCAATTACAGTAAAATTTTGTTGGTATTTCACAGCATTGTACTGTATATTTTACAGATATTTTTAACAGTGCACTCAAGATATGATGAAATACATAAACACTTGTAGTCAAAAGTTATTTTCTTTATCTTGTCATTTAGAAAACACTCTCATAAATTCTAATGCTTCTAATGCCAATGCTGTTTGCATGTTCCTGGTTTTTTTTTGTTTTTTTTTTTTGGCTAGTTTAGATTAGAAAATAATTGAAATAAGAATTTCTCTACTCCTGCTTTGTTAAATCAAACCGTGACTTTGAAGGTGCTAAGAGTTTTGTTTTTTTCCAAATGTTTGAAGGGCCATCCTCAAATACAAAAGCATGGACACGGTAAAAATCCAAGCGCAACCAGTAATGGATGTTACACATACACAAGTTTGGTTCACATTTTTGAATATTTTTGAAGATACCTGAAAGTCTGATTTTCAATTAACAAATGAAACTTCTGGAACTCAAACAGAAGCATTTAGGAGAGACACATTTTTTGTGTTTGGGAAATCAATGTGCCCTGGTTGTGTTATTGCCTGTGTCCTGTTTTTAATTGTAAAACCACTTTGAGATGCTTAAAGCACGAGAAGAATTTTTTTATTAAATAAAGTTTATTAACATTGTTACAATTATTGACGCTTACGGTTGATAGCATTAATCATTCAAGCAGTTTTTCTTATTGTTGTGATTTGCCCAATGTGATGACATTCACTGCAGTACATTCACTGATTCAATCTGTAGTAAATCATTTAATCATAGTGTAGATGAGAGAAATCCATGGTTAAAGTCACCACAGAGTGCATTAAAAACAAGTCAAAAGGTGCTTTTTTTCAAAGGGTTTCCTGCAAATGGAAAGAAAAGTGTACTTGCAAGTGAAATTTAAAAAAAGCACAGCTTTAAGCATTGGGCCTCAACCTTCTGAAATTTGATTCTGGTTTCATGCTTTTCTCCTGATAGAGATTCTGTGATTGAATTCAACTTGTGATTGAAGCCCTGGAACATCTGTCAGAGGACAAAAAAAGAGCTAATCTTTGAAGCAGTAAAGAAACACAAAGCAGATGATTCATTTAATTTGATATTTTCTCACTTTGCTCTGTTTGCTTATTGTGTTTTGTGCACATCATACTTTAGATTTGGGCTATATTCTAAAAAAATTGTCATTTTTAGAAACACATCCTGAGTAACTGCATGGGTCTAAAGATCTGGAGAAAGTCTGACAGGATACATAGAGAGGAGCTGGGATTTTGGTGAGGAAGTCTGAAGTGGCAGAGAAGAACGTTGGAGTCATTCAGGACATTGATAAGAGTGGTATGACAGTGGAGACGTGCTGTAGGTGTGACTCAAGAATTGGGACTGCACCAAAGATCAGCTTTGACCTCCTCCTTGTTTTCTGTGGTGATGGATAGATGAGGTTAGACAGGAATCTCTGATGTTTGCAGATGACATTGTGCTCTACAGAGAGAGCAGGGAGAAGGTGAAAGAACATCCAGAGAGGTGGAGGTTTGCTCTGTAAAGAAGAAGAAAGAAGAACAGCCGCTAAACATCTGTGAGTGAATTTGATAAGATAGAAAAGATCATTTATTGATACCACACAGGGAAATTTGACTCTTGCAGCAGCACTGGATAGGCATATATTTGCAGAATAAACAGTTTAAACAGTATACATAGAAAAAATTAAGAGGTTTGAGGTGGATATACATCAAATAGGTAATCAAGTGGAATATTGAGGTTACAGAGAAAAAATGGTCTGTAAAGAAAGCATTAGGAAGTTGTTCTGTGAATAATAATCCATTGTAAAATCTTTGCAGTATAACAGTTTATTCCATAAAACCCATCTTTATGTTTATATGAGTTGACCACTTCACAAACAGCAGGGAAGAAGAAAAACAAGCAGGGGTCATTTTGATTTAGATTTGCATTCAGATTGGAAAACAAATGATATCTCCACACAGATGAAGCTTTTGCAGTGTGTTTTCCCCAACAGATGAAGTTATTTTCATTCTGAGCAAAAGCAAAGGGCATATGCATGAATCCTCTTAGTACAAACACTCACTGACTCAAAATGTTTTTACTTCCACACCTGGATTGCTTTTAAACTGAAAAAACAGAACAGCTCCTTAAGTAACCTAATACCAGCAATGTTAACAGGAAGTGTACTTTCATTTTTGAAATATGTCAGCTAATGCAAAAATTTCCTGACACTCTCTTACTCTAGTTCCTATAGAAGTGACCATCTTCTGAATACACAGAATGACACATGCACACTGCAGGCCTAACTGTTTGGGTGAGTTGCATAAGTGCTGTGGTTTTCTTGTCTTTTGGCTCCAAATTCCCCTAAGGAAGGAGTGTGTGTGGCCTCATTCAGGATACAGGTCGTCTTCCCCATGCAACTGTTTGGATATGTAAAAAAACAGTGGGTAGGACCAAAAATGTTATAAGTGTAAAAGATTTTAAGAAAAAAATCATGAAAAAACTAAATCAAGGGAAAAAATGTGTTACCAATTTAAATGGCTTCAAGATGAACTAAGAACAACACTGGTTTATAAAAGCAAAATAAACAGACATCAGTCCAATAAAAAATCATTTTGATCAACAACTAATAACACTGGATGCTGCTTTCTCAGCTTTCACACTAATAATATAAGTAGAAGGTTGTTTTTAAAAGTCTTAAAGGTTTTATTCATATACATTTCATGTTTTAGAAACTTTTGTCTTGTCAACTGATCCTTTCTTTGCTCTTCTCCCACAATTCTATTTCCAGCACCAGCAGTTTTAGAAGTGAACTCTTCTTCATTGTGACCAGGTCTCTTCAGATTGGTTCATTAGACTCATACGACAGGGCTCTGGAGCGCACGCGCAACTGGATTTTAGGGTGGTGCGCCTAAAAAAGATGATGCGCCCAGCCTTTCTGTAGGGAAAAATAAAAAAACTCTGCGACCCTGAAAGTCTCATTCCTGTATGTGTGTATGTGTCTATGTGTAACACACCTCAAATGAACATTTTTTTTTTTTTTTTTTCATTATTAGTTTGCATATCTGAGTCATTTAGTTTGAGTCCATGTGCACACACTGTGCACACACTGTGCACAGATGCCCGATGCTAGCTACAGTTTGAGCAAATGAATCTGTTAAAATCCTTTGAAACAGGAGCTTTTGCTCCACCGTTTGGATTCTTTTGTCTACCTCAACTTTCCAACCATTTACTGAGGACGGTTTTGAGATCAAAATTTTCTAAATTGCAAACAAATGTTTTAGATTATAACTTAATAATTTGTAAAGGAAAATATTTGCTTTCAAAATATATTTTAGCATTTGCAACACAAATGTTTTCAGAAGTGTTGTGTCTCATCTCGCTTTTGCCCAATCTTTAATTTTGCGTTCATAAGTTTCTGTTTCGTGAGATATTTGTGGAACCAAACAGCCAATCACAGAGAAGAGGGTTCATGCTGATTGGTCTTGATCAGGGGTCTCCAACCTTGTTCCTCAAGGGATTCAATCCAGCTAATCAGCATCTACTGAAGCAAGGTTGGCTGCAAAACAAGCAGGACGGTAGCCCTCGAGGAACAGGGTTGGAGACCCCTGGTCTAGATTCTATCCAATCAAGTGTCTCTGCCTCACATTGACGGTGCTTGGAGGCAGAAATGGACTTTGGACTTTGTATTGGTTCTGTTTGACCCGGATTCTGCAGTCTTCAACCATTCTGGCCCGTTTCTCTTTGAGCAGATCTCAGAAGGAGCAGAAAAGCCAAAATATACATCAGGGGTCTTGGTGTGGGGATGGCTGGGAGTTCTCCCTCCCTTTTTTACATTCCATCATCCACGTCAGCTTAACATAAACATTCACCTGAGCGCAGGTGTCGGCTCATCTTTCTACCTTCAAATAGTTTACGTGACAGAATGGAACGCTTTACACGTGTTGGTTTGTATGCATAAGTGTGCATGTGAACTGTATTTTCATAAGTTTGTGAAGACTCTTAAGTCTTAGGATATGTCTTTGCCTAGAGCGCCACACAGCCCAAGCACCAAACACCCAGAACTCAAAAACCCTACAAAAAACATCTGTTCTGTATGATCACATGACTTCTGGAGATGAAACGTAGCAACGTCAGAACATCTAAAGCCCATTTAACAGAACTTTGAACATTTAACCAAACTTTGAAGTTACTTTCAGACTGCTGGTTCTACTCCCAGCTGATGAGGAGCCTCTGCCTTCCTCATAGAGCATCAGCAGCATGCTCGAACCATCACCTCGCCTGTCAGACCGCTTTACCTGACACTGAAATTTACATTGACTGTGGAGGAATGAAAACACAACTAACAGGTCAGAAAGACAGCGGCCATTAGATATGTTTTCCATGCTAGTTAGCATCAGCCTAAATGAATTTTTCATTCAGCCAGTGCTGAACTTCTTTTTTTTGGCTGCATGGACCCAATGAAAAGAAGAATTATGGTTAATATGCCAAATAGTTCCTGAGTTGTGTCTGCCGATCACTGCGCTCTCTGGGTGAGTGACAGCTAATGGGACTTTAATATTAATTACATACGACCAGTAACAACGTTTAGCCTTGGAGGCGCTGAAAATACTTGTGGCAATCCAGCAATTTGTTTATTGGCTTTATGTACTACGTGTCACCAACATTAATTTCCTTCAGTTTTGAGCCGATCGTACATGTGAATAACATCAGCAAATTACCGCACAAAAATTTAAACCCTTTTTGCCTCTTATTTTGGGGTGTTTTGCTAAAAAGACACACAATGCGCTTAACATTATTTATAGTGACTCTGGGTAGCTCCAAAAGACATCTTGTTATCTCCAAATACTCCGCTATTTCCATGTAAACAAATAAACCAGAAATGATTGCGTGGTCAAGGGCCGAACGCAGAAGTAGATCGTATGTAGAGCCCATTGAGCCATTACACTTTCCTGCTAAATGTCAGACTATCCCACCTGCTGCTTTTGTAATTGTAATTTAATAATATTGTTTTCACTGCAGTGTTAAAAACTACTATACTTTTAATTTTTGTTTTGTTTTGTTTTGGTTTTTTTTTTTTGGGGGGGGGGGGGGGCAATGGAAATAGCAGTTTATAATATGCATGTATTAAACACAAAAGGAAACCAATTATGTTGTGTGAATATCTTTTAACACAGTTTGAAGAATACATGCTACAGTTCAGTGGCCTTGTGTAGAGTGTCCGCCCTTGGGCTGGGAGGTCATGAGTTCAAATCCAGGTCAAGTCATACCAAAAACTAAAAATGGCACCTCCCTTTTATGGAAAGGCAGAGGAAACAAAGTATAAAATACATCAAAGAATTTTTAAAAAGTCATTTTTTTAGTCCATGTTTTTTTACCCATAACTAGATGCTTAAAACAGACCTTCATATTTCTTCTTTTAATTGGAAGTACAATTTTTTTTTCATTATAGGGTGCACCGGATTTTTAAACTGTTGTTATATATGAGGATTACCGAAGTATAAGGTGCAATAAGCGAGACAAAAGAGTCAGAGCTAAGTCCATCCATCGGTCAGAACTGCTTTCACAGTAACTCTAGAACTTCTTTATTAGCTACGTTGGCATATTCATACCAGCTGGAACTCCCAATTTTGTATGTAACACAAAAAAGAAACAGACTGATACAGTTAAAACAAAGGTTAGGCTATTGTTACTTCAGCAACTGCTAGCCTAGTTAGTAACATGTAAAACAAACACAGTCGGACACTGCTACTCGTTAGCCTCATTAGCATATTAGCAATTACACTCAATCTTGTTTGAAACTCATTAAAGAAGAAAAAACAGACTGACATTTTGACAAAGTGCTGTGTGCCTCTCGAATTAGCTTCAACATTAGTGAGCACAACCAGAAGTAATCCATGTATAAGTGTGCCTTATAATGCAGTACACACAATAGTTACTTTATACTTAAAGAATGTGTTTCTTTAACATACTTTATATGATTCAATGCATCATCTTCATAAGCCTTTGAGGCTTATTTCACTCAGCAGAACTTGTGTAACAACTATGTTTCATTGAGCAACACTATTTCCTTTATCCTTCTATCTGATTTTTTCTCACTTCTTGATTCCAAAAATAGGTTGCTTCACAAGTTCACACAGGTTTTTTTCTATTCAAGTAAATAAAAAAAAAACAAGTCCAGACCAAACAGAATAGTTGGAATAAAGTAAGCATCAGTGTCAAATAATTTACAAAGACAAAGACAAAGTAACTGGTCCTGTTTGCAAATGTGTTTCTCTCACTTTCGTCACATATAATCCCACATTGTCTCATATTACTTCTTTTATTGTGTTGCATAATGATTTTTATTATATTTGATTTTATGTTGAGCACTTTGGGTGCTTCGGCTTTTATAAGTGTTACATAAACAATAAATGATTGATTAATTGATTGTGGAAAAGAGGTCAGGTGTTGCCTTTTACTTATTTTTTAACAACACTGTTAAGACATAGCAAAATGTTGAGAAAAATCAGCTGCTGTGTTGTCTCTGTTCTCCCACATGGACTCAAATGTGTTAGATAGAGGGAAAAAAACAAGCATATATCTACATTTTAAGTTTTGTTTCAAGATTTTATTTTTTCTTTCAATTTTGCAGTATTTAAAAAATAAATAAATAAATAAATAAAATAAAATATATATATATATATATATATATATATTTTTTTTTTTTTTTGCAGTTTCTGCATGCCTGTGTGGAGCAACGTTGAGATGAGCTGGCTAAGTTCTTCTTGAGATTTTTGGCATTTCAGTTGTCAATAGTGACTTGTATGTTGCCCAACACAAATGTGATGACTTTTAACCATGTCTTCTACATAAAGAGTTATTTCTGCTTCTGATTTTTTTTTTTTTTTTCTGGCACAAGAACTAACAAAAAGCTTTTACTTACCAATAGTACTTATTTTTCTTTTGACTTTTTCTGACTCTTATTTTGTTGCTTTTAGATGAGAAAAAGACTAAACTTGTTGATTTTTGGAGGTCAGCTGGTCAGTTGAGCCTTTCTTTAGCTCTCTGTAACTTTTCCTTTTCTCAGGTTTATTGTGGGCTGGTTATTTCAAGCTCTCCTGGGAGAAAGGGAGTTTTGTTTTAAACAATTGTTTTTTTCTTGGGTCTTTTTTCTCCTTTATAATCTTTACTTTTGTGCTTTTCCACTCTAGGAAAAATAAAACCATGGGGATGCAGCTGTTTTATCTTTCACATTTTTGTAGCAATACTTGTTGGATGAAACCAGTCTTTGCAGATATTAGGCTGGGCGTTAAGACACTAAGGTCAATCGGTTGTTGACCAACTCAAAACACTTTGTTTTTTTGTTTTATTGTTGGGGAAAATACTAACTGCAGTTGCCATGCACACACAGTTGTAGTAAATATTGTCCATAGAGATGAAAGCTATCTCTCGATTCAAGCTGTAATCGAGGGAAGCAGAGGGACAACAAATGTATGTAAAATCTTCACATCTTCAAGTGTTGTTGCCCACCATGAATACTCATTTGTCCCCTTCATTTAATCAACTTATTTATTTGTTTGGCTTTAAAGTATTTTATGGCTTTTATTTTCATTTCATTGTTTATTGTTATTATTTTATAATTCATAAGTTGTATGTTTTTACCCTTTCTATATTTGAATCATTACAGTGTTTCCCAACCCTGGTCCTTGGGGAACACCGTCCTGCATTGTT
>BSAI01000108.1:44955093-44978615 GCA_036245035.1 Adrianichthys oophorus | reverse complement strand
ACATGTAGGACACCAACCCTCGAGGCCTGGATTTGGGCACCACTGATCTATAGAGTTCCTCCTCAAAGTATTAATCACAGCATTTCCTTCCATTTTATGCTTGTCTTTTATTGTTTTTGCTTTTACTCTATTGTTTTTTATTACTTGTTTTTTAAAGTACCTTGTGTTCTACAACATGTTGATGTAAGGGGCTTTTTTAAAAAAAATGTTTGGTTGGTTGATTGACTAATTCTGCCTTCACCTTTGAACCATTGACTGTAAATGAAAACTAGACTTAGTGTCCCCTCCCCCTTCACATTCCAAATAGGAAGTACTTGCTGGTGCCAAAATCCCATAGACTTCCAATGAGAAAGTTATTGAAGTTATGAACAGACCAATGAGATGCCTCAGTAAAAGTATGCGGTCTTGTGTCGAATGTTCGAAGAGTTTGATTGACAGATTCTCCTGAGCCTGCTTCGGTGGAAGGGGTGTGGTCTTCTAACATGCTTACTCCTGATTGGAGAGAGTGGTCACCAAAAAAATGTTGACTGAGACCAAATATTTCTTGATGACGACATCTGGTTCCGACATGTCAACGACTACATCACGAAAAAATGGTGAAGGAAGTGAAGCTTTGGTGTAATTTCAATAAGTAAGATGTACCTCACCACAGGCATGCTGGGTGTTTATTTATTTTGGAATTGTTTGTTGGAATTAGAGTAATTGTAAACGGTTGAAGAGTTTTGGTAGGTCCAATAATGTGTGTTATTTTACTGTTGCCAGCAACAGTTCTGGTGTTAAAGGGTTAATCTGGTGTGGCTTCCTGAAATGATCAGTGATGGCATACACAGGTTTGGTTCGTACCTCTAACCACATGAGGGTAATTTTGCTAAGAAATACCAGGTTAACCTTTTTTCCAATTGTAATACTTAGATTAGCTACTTAGCTGTTCCTCCCTGTTCTCTTTGTGAAGCGTAACGTCATATATTTACTGTAAAACATTAAAAAAGGTAAAAAATAATAATGAATTTTATCTTGACTGAAAGCAGAGCTTTTATCTTAAACGATGTTAGTGTTGTTAAGAACTTTGCACTGAACCCTGAACTGGATCAGACTGACTCAGTGTTTTTCTATGTGTTGCACCAAAAAACTCAAATCATTATCTTTTGGAGGCAGACAATGCAACTCTGTACTTTACTATTTAAATTGTTACTTTTATTTAGGAATTTATGAGTTGTGTTAACTTTGAAACTAATAAAATGTGTCTGATGTGTCTTTCAGCTGTTTTCCACAGAATACTCATAGACACAGTTTAGATACAGAATGTCAGTGCAGAACAGATCATCTCCTGTTATATTGACAGCTTAGGATAAAACATTAAATATTATACTTTGACAAATAGAAAACAGTTTTTATTCCTTTATTGTTTCTTTTTTGTTTGTTCTTCTCGTTCAACTATTTTTAGACAATAATAAAAACACTTCAAAGTAGTTGTTTTACCTGAACTGTTATGAATGGAAACTGTCAAGTTTAACTTCAGTATCGCATACACTCTTTTATAAATGTTTATATGTGTGCTCCTCAAAAGTTGCTGGTATGGGAAATTAAAGTTTATTTTTATGAAAAGGATTTTTTATAATCTTCTTTCCTGAACACAGAAACTGATCTTTGTCTGCACAAAGATAAGCTGGTTCTTCTTTTCTTCCTCCTTGAAATGATGCAGTAAGACTGTGCTCAAATTTGTTGAGGTACTGCATTTACTGGACTGCTGCTTAATCATTTGCTTGAAAACACTGACAAAATGACAGCACAAAATAATAAAGCTGAACTTAATTATTTTCTAGTTTGATGAAACAGGAAAGATGGTTAGCTCTTTTTTTACAGTGATGTGTCTTTTTTCCATCAACATACTGATTCTAGCAAATGCCATGCTTTTGTGGCAGCTGGTTGAACTGGTCTACTTCATATATGTCGCTCATCTTACCTCTTTTGTCTTTTTGTACCAGACGTAATCTGCTATAAAATAAAAAGTTCTTGTTGTAAAAAAGAACATACTATAATAAGTTGAAGATGCCTGGAAAATGGTCAATTATAGCAAGTTAATTCTTTCCAACGTGTGTATCTTTTGTTTTCATTGTGGAACCCCATGCGTTGCGTTGTCATGGTAAAGGTGCACAAACACCGGCCGAGTGTGGTGCATTCTAGAACGGCTAAACGTGGTTTCATGAACGCACATTCAGCAGGTGGCATCCCCACCGGACCACACAGGTAGCGGCAAGGAAAGGATTCTTCTTCTTTCGTGTTTTTACTGTTTACTAGTGCTCGTTCGTCAACCAAAACTGGTAGAAGCTTGGTGCGCAAAGTCAAAGTGGTGCAAATCCAGCAAATCTTGCTCCAGGCTTTTTGTTTTCACCTCTCTGTTCCTTTACATGTCTGTCTTGGTGTCATATTAACCTGATGAGGCACAAACCACAATTATGACTTTCTCTTTTGTGATCATGTTTACAATGGTGGGCACTTCCATGTTTTGAAGCAGACGCTAACCCACAAGCAACTCCCAAATCCAAACTCCTGATTGGTCACACTGCCGGGGTACTGTGAGCGGAAATGTTCAACCGGGTTTGACTTTCAGCGTGCACTCAACGCGCGTCCGATTTGTACCTAGAGCCTGCGATCTGACTTAAAAACCTGCGTAGCAAAGCGCGATCACGTGCGTTTCAGATGAAGAGGCCAGAAATACTGCTCCACTTGTTTGAATAGACTTTTCAGTGAAAGTGGTCGCTTGAACGTGAGTCGATGCAGTCAAGTCTGCGACTGTGCTCTGCTCTCGCTTTGTGCTCTGAGGAAAGCTATCGTCACGAGAAAATAAAAAAAGCATAATTTCAGAGATAAAGTTCACCTCTTCTTGCACTCTTCTTTTAAGACGAAGAAACAAAGTCTAAATAGTTCAACTGCTATGGTGTCATATCCTCTTGTTTCATTTCCTTCTAATCATCTCTCTTCCTCTTCTGCTGCATCTCAGCCTTCAAAATGATTAAAATAACCAAACAGGTCCTTGGAAATGATAAAATCCCCTATTGTTTTTCCCACCATCTTGCTGTTGTGAGAAACTGCAGAATAAAGTATGGCAACATATGTATTGATATAAAAAATACGTCTGTGGTCAATACTTTTTGGATTGCTCAGAAAAGTGTTTCAACTGTTTTTAAATAGAGCGCTCTGGACTGGATGTCATTTTTTAAATAGTTTGAACTTTGAAAGCAAAATCCCCCTTAGTGGTGCAAAAGTAAAGTTGGAAGTCTGGAAAATTAAAAAAACTTAGAAAAGCAACTTTTTTTTGTGTATATTTTGATCTTTTGCTGTGCCAAAATCTCATCTCACAAATTTAAATGCAAATACCTTAAAATAAGACTTTTCACAGCAATTATTAGGTTAAAAATATTTGTGTTTAAAATTGATTAATTAGATTAATTAATTAAAAGTCACGATTTATTAATCGCACAAAAAATGTATCACATGACAGCACTAGTTAATACTTGACATCATTTCCCCCGACACATTTATGAAAATGTGGTTGAGGCAGAGCAGCCCAAAACGGACTTTGTGTTTCCTAGAGTTGACACCCTTACCCCTCACCCACACCACACACACGTTGCACACATAAATGTTTGCTGAAGTTCCTCTACAGAAGTGACTTATATGGGAGTGACTCTTTGTCAGACTGAGTTCAACCTTCAGACTCAACATCAGGCAGAAGTAACAAGAACAAACTCTTGTTGTTGATGGGCAGCAGGTAGGTAACTCCAAAAAGTTACCCCAGTTTTGGTTTTTCTTGAAAAAAAGCTGTGCTTTCTTGTAACATTTTTGCATCGTTAACACAATGAATCCAATTTTTTGTGACAGACTTTTGACAGATATGGAGATGGACTATAACATATCAGATTACAACTATGATAATTATACTGATCCACCGGGACCACCAATACCACCATGCAGCTCAAGTTATTCCAATGATCTGGGAGCAAAGCTGTCCGTCCTCTACTACTTCATGTTCATCTTCAGTATTGTAGGAAACGGCTTGGTCCTGGTCATTATCCATCGGTGAGTGTGCCAATAAAATTATGCTACAAAGCATGCTTTATTGTAACAGTGGACTGTAGTTACAAATTGTAAGATGGAGTGACTGAGCATTGATAATCTCAATGTTTAATAAAATAAAATGTTATGAAAAGACACTACTTCTGAGATTTCTTAAAACTAGAAAAGTTGTCCTAAAAGTTGGATTCGGAGAGTCCACTTGAACAAGGCAGTTTATTCAGGTTCAGCAGAGATACATACTGGTAGGTCACACATGCACACAAAAGTGTGTGCACTTCTTTGATTTATTTTTTTCTGAAAAAAAACTTGCAAAATATTATGAGGGACACAACAGCTATAAATTCACTTTTTCTGCGGTGTGACAAAAAGATACTAAAATCCCTATTTTGAAAAATATGAAACTCACTCTTTCAAAACTTTTGTGTGCGTCCTTCAGAAGTAAGGATTTGTCAGTTTGAACTCTTCAATTACTTTTCTTTCTTCAGCTTCACCATTGATAGCATTAAATCATATTGCGGACTCTGTATGGGGATTTTGGAGCAGAATAATCTAAAATTAAAGTCAGCACATTCCGCTTTGGCACCATTTGGAAAATATCCTCTCTGGGAGAAATGTTAAGAGCTGGATTTGAACTTTTCTGAGCGTAAGAAGATGCAGAAAGCCTCATCTTCAAGCTTTTTGTTACATTTGAAAAAGCCATATGAGCAGAATTGCATCAATTCCACCATTTTGGATGACAGCTACAAAGAGCAACAGCTGAATAAGATTTTTCATAGCTATAACCAGTGTTGGGGGTAACAGATTACAAAGCAACGAATTACTGCAATTTAATTACTTTTATCAGTAACAGAGTAATGTACCGAATTACAGTTCAAATTTCGGTAAAACAGTTAACCCTCGTTACTGAGGTTTTGTAGGCTCTGACATTTCCTCTCAGTTAGATGAAAAGAAAACGCAGATTAATTTAAAACTAAACGGAGTAACAGCGCATAAGCACATGCATGTGCGATAGTCGGTCAAAGTACAGACATGTCCTCATTGCTGCAGTCAAGTTGCTTTCCAAACTGGGTCAAAGATGAGACAAAAAGAGACGCTGTCCTGAAAGGAGTCCTGTCATCTCTGCAGAACAGCAGGTGAGCAACAGAGCAGAGATCCGCCCCATGAACTGATGTCTGTTACCAATGAAACCACTCTAAAGCAGCTCTTTGGTGTGAAAGACAAGAGTCCGCTCCTTCCTGGGACTCTGAGACGATTATTTCTATATTAATTCACCATTTCTTTCTTTCTTTTTCTCTCTGAGCTGCACGCGACTGGTCAATATGAGTTTGTGCTCAGTGCGCTCTGCAGGGGCGGGTAGGGGTGGGGGGTGCATAGTTTGGTAGACCTGCAGCCGGGCAGAACTGTGCACAAAAGACATACAGAAAGAGAGAGAGAGAGAGAGAGAGAGAGAGACTGATGCATTGGGTGCAAGTCACTGTCATGAAATACATCAAAAGTTCTCCAGAATGAACATTTAATATTTCTTTGTGTTTTCAAAAAACTGGTTTGGTTGCAGATTTGATAGAGATGAATATGACGTAACAATATTTTCCACATCTGACTTTGAGCTGTAGCACAGACCACAGTAACGCTCTTTTATAATCACCTGTGTCCTGGACACATCTTAAAGGAATCATTAGACTCACCTTTGGTTAAATTCCTGTTCATTAGAATTTTGTAGTCTCAAGTGGGGCTTTTCTCCTAAGGCTATACTTGGGTTGGACTCATTTTTGTAACATAAACTTGAATGGATTATTTGGGAAAATCACTTTTTAGGCCCACATTTGTGGGAGTATTTTGTAGTATATCTCATAGTAAATGCTGATTCTGAAAGGATACTAAAGGTTTCCTGAAAAATGTAGTGGGGTGTACTCATTTATGCTGAGTACTGTACTTCTATTGTGACCCACCATCCCCAATGCACAATGTCTAACCATAGATATATAGTTACATTTGAGTACATACTAGTACATAAGTATAACTGGACAAAGCAGTGATGTCATCCATAGAAATTGCCTTACTTCCATCTCTCGCAAAATGAAGCCAATTCAGTGTCCATTTTTCTGCATTACGGGCGCTGTCATTTGGAGCCAGTCTTGAGAAAGCTTGTTCGAAGTCCACACCTCTTCCTCTGAAAGTGGGCTCGGGAGAATCGGTCAAACATTTTGAAAATTGGTGGTGGGGCCAGCAGGCACTAGATGCTTTTACTCAGACATCTGATTGGTCATTTTATAACTTGAATAACTTGCAATAAAGAAAAATATGAAAAAAAATTGGATTAGCAAGAACTTTAGAAGAATGTATCAGAGCAAAAATGGTTATTCTGACAAACAGAATGACTGACTGAGTAATTACTGTCTATTTCTCAATTGAAGACTATAGGGTTTTGGCTTCTTGGAGTCAGCAGGTACTTCCTGTTTGGAACAAGGGAAGGAAAGGGTCAAGCTGTCCAGGGATTCTACAGTTTGTGTCTAACTCGATTATTTTTTTAAGGAAAGTTGTTCTGGTAGGCACATTGGACATTTAGACATTTTAAGTTAATTTTTATGTACAGAATCCCATCTGTGAACAGAACCTTCAACAAGGGGAAATATAATCAAATAGTCTTCCTGTTCATAGACAGACTTGCTGCAGTTGATGAGGGTGATGCGCTGGAGAGCACAAATGGCTTCTAGAAGGCGAAGACGGATTTACAGTCTGGAAGCAGTAATCGGTAAAAAGCTCCATGACATTTGAAGTCCTGAGGTAGTAAATCTGTGAGGAATAACCCAAAGTCAGAGGCTGTGGTCAGGAACTTGACAGGGCAGGGGGAAGTCAAGATGGGTTGTGGTCAGGATTATAAAACTGCAATTGTTTGTGTAGCAGTCAAAGGTTTGGGTTACGGCACAGCAACTCGTGGTCAGGAAGGTCAACAACATAACTAGTGCTCTCTTCTGGATCTCCGCAACTGCCTGGAGCTTCGGTGCGGGTCTCCCTTGGGGGGCCCTGGCTCGTACCTGGGGCTGGGGTGGGGGGATGCTCAGAACTCCTGGGTGGTGGTGGGCGGCTTGTCTAGGGTGGTGGGGCTCTCGGGGGTGGGTCCCCGTGCTGGGCCGCCTGGCGCCGTGGGAGGGCTGCTCTCCTGGCTGGGCTGGGCCTTGCGCTCTGCGCTTCCGTACCTCACTGCGCTCGGGTGTTGGGGGCCCATGTGGTGGTCCTGCGGGCCCTGGTCTGGGTGCTTGGCCGGGCTGCCTGGCGGGCGGATCTCCTCCGTTGACCCCACAGTATGGGTGCGGGGGCGGGCCCTGGTCGGCGCTGTGGCCTCGGCGGGGGCCTTGGTGTGGGGATGTCTGGGAGCTCTCCCTCCTTTTTTTTTTTTTTTTTTCTTTTCATTCCTTCATCCACTTCAACTTAACATAACATTCACCTGAGCACAGGCGTCGACTCACCTTTGCACCTTCAAATAGTGTGCGTGACTGAATGTAATGCTTTACATGTGTTGGTTGGTATGCACAAGTGTGTGTGTGAACTGGATGTGGACAAGTTTGTGAACACTCTTGGAGCCGGCAAGTATGTTTGTAACAGCTGAGTGCGTGGACAGGCCCTGCCCATTTTAGACCAACATTCACTATTTTAATGGGCATAAGCTCCAACATTTTGTTGCCTGTAGATTCGCAATTCTACTTTCCCTTTCCATTAGTCATCCTCTAAAATCTAAAATCCCCCCCCCCCTTCTTCTCCCCCCTTTCTTTTTCCGTCCGGTCCAACAAAAAGAACACAAACAAAATTAATATTAATAAAGTTTCGTTTAAATTAGAAAAGGGGCTTATACCAACATACAATTTGTGTTCCCAATGATTTATAACCCCCGATTGTAAGAGTAAAATCTGTCTAATGCAAGAGGCTTTCAGCTTATATCTGCCTGCTCAGCTGTTGGACAGGACAAGTTAAAAAAAACAAACAAACAAACAACGTAACTAGTTTTGGTATTAATGTAACCATGGACGAGTAGAAACTGCTTTGATCTGGGGGTGGACCAACAACATGAAAAGGATCTTAAGTATCTGACTCCACAGGCGTGTGATATGAGATGAGATGATGACAGGCGGAGAAGCTTGACAAAAATAGTGGACTTGATTTTCAACTTTATTTATCAATGTTTATCATTTTAGTTCTGACCCTCAAACTCTGTCAAAAGAATTGCCTTTACCATACCAGTGAAGCCCACATTTCATTTACTAAACTTTTCTATATCTGTCTTTCATGCAGGTTTGAGAGGCTAACCACAGTGACCAACATCATGCTGCTGAACCTGGTTGTCTCCTCCCTCATATTCATGAGCAGCCTTCCTTTCATAGCAGTTTACATGCAGCTCCAAACCTGGATTTTCGGCAGCGCAATGTGCAAGATCATCAGAAGTGTCCATTACCTGGGTCTCTACAGTTCTGTCCTCTTTCTGACTCTTCTGACCTTTGACCGACACCTTGCTGTTGTATATCCATTGCGCGCATCAAACGTGAGGAATCCAAAATATGCGTTTTTCTCCTGTGCTGTGGTCTGGATTGTCAGTTCTGCGGTTTGCGTCAGACCAATGCTCATCCACAACACTTACGAAGATTTTACAACAACATACTGTGAAGAGTACTATGGCAACCATGTTTATGACGTTGCAATGAAACTGAGTACAGCTGGATTTTACCTTCAGCTCATCTTGTTCTTCATCCTGCCTGCCATTGTTATTCTCTACTGTTACTTTCGAATTGCTATCACTGTTATGTCATCCAAAATAGCCTCCAAATTCAAGACAGTCCGACTGATACTTTTTCTTGTCTTGCTGTTTTTTATCTCCTGGGGCCCTTTCAACATCCTGGAGTTGATGGAGGATGGAGTTACCGATTGCGTTGAAAAACAGAGGATTGAATACAGGCTCCAAGTCACTCGCAACCTTGCGTATCTTTACTTCTGCATCAGTCCCCTCTTTTACACCTTTGTGGGAAGGAAATTCCAGAACTACTTCAGACAGCTGCTGATAAAATGCTTCCCATCTTTGACAAAATTCATCTCTGTTAAAGAAGTCAGCAGAACCAATTTATCAACTAAAAGTACAAAAATTGAGCTTTGGGGAGCAAACGCAAAGGTTTTCACCTAAGTTCTCCTTTACAGGAAGTTGAGACCAACGTTTGACCACTTACGCACAATAAGGAATTTTGATTAAAAGCCAGGCAAAGTACATATATAAAAAGGGTGATCATTGAAGAACGTCAAGGCATTAAGGCTTTGGTATGTAAAAGTATTTAAGGTGCCTTTAGTGTGCACATAACTGGTTGCAAAAAGAGGTTTCATGTAATCCATTCTTAAAAATAATTGGTCACCAACCCTCAGGCTTCTGAGCCTGGATTAACTTCTCAGTGTTATAATGGTATTCTATGAAAAACAGCAAAAAAAGAAAAAAGAAACTGTAATGTTGCTTTTATTGAATTTGCTTCACTAAATCCTTATCATCTGCAGAAAAACATCCAAATGTTTTCAGACTTTAAAAAAAAAAACTAATTTCCTTTAAGGAACATTTTAATGTGAAAAATAGGCTTTTCAGAAACCGGAAGCTTAAAAATATTGAATACGTTTGGACCAGTCTGTGAAAATATTGTCTGACATTAATCCGGTCAGTGGTCTGAAAAAGGTTGGAGAGCACGTCAATAAAGGGTTTTTCATATCAAGGCTACTTTTTAGCCATTCAGGATAGAATCTCCTTTAGTTTTCAGCCTGCTTTTGCAGGACTGTCTAGAGGTGTTACCAGACTTTGTAGCACATGTTTGCATGTATTCCCTAATTCTGATCCAATCCCTTTGGTAATTTGCTTCTCTCCAAACTCAGCTCTCCTGCTTCTGATTGTGAAAGCTTATAGATGTTCGAATATGCTAAGGTCACCATTGACACTGACAGTTTAAAGACCCAGTCTGACCATCTTTTGATCAGTACGTTCCCAGTTGTTTTTTAATTAGGATCATGCTATTTTTAGGCAAAAACCTCATTTTAAAGGACACAGTTGCTGTAGAGCAGCAGCAGGTCATTCATTAGAAGTTTGTCTTAGAGTTGTGGCGGGACTGTTTGCCCAAAGTAAGCCTTCCCCCACTTCCCATCAACTCCTTGTTTTCACAAGCTTTTACAGCCCCTCACGACCCAAGCCTGACATTATTGGTGCGACCAAAATGGCGAGCAATATTGGAGCTATCCAGCCATCCAGTTTTGATCCAGATTCCAGCTCAGACTGAATGATTTGAAGAAATAAATATTCAGAAACAAAAATTTAAGACTAATTTTCTTTATATGTCCTCCATCATGAGAAAATGCCAGGAGAACATGTAATATCAGCCATGATTTACATACATTGTTCTTCTTTGTTCGATTTGCAAATTGTACAGGGAATAAGAAACTGCTTTAAAATGTATCAAGTTATTGTCTGCTTTTAAAATCATTTTTTTTTGTTCATGTTTTTTTATAAACAATTCAAGCCTTTTTTGTCTACTTGTCCGTTTTTTGTTTGAACATTTCCTGCATTTAGTAATACATTTTTTTAAGCATTTAAGGAGTCAACATCTCTGGATGTGAATGGAAGTCTACATTCTTCTGAAGTGTTCATTCTAAAACTCTTCTGATCTAAATCTGACAGTTTTAAATCGTATTGCACTAAAGCTCATTGTCAAACACCAGAACATGTTAATAAATCTTCCTAAGTAAATAATTAAAAATGTTTGTTGTAGTTTGTGCATTTATGGTTCAGTATTGGAAAACACACAAGGCCACATGTAACATATTGTTTGGGCATTCAAATAATTTCCAAGATGTAAATCTAGGTGCACAGGGATCCACTGCGTGAATAAAAAATAAGATTTGACAAACTGTGAATATTATCACCAAATGACTGAACCAGATCCACATCCAGTAACTTATCAGAGAGCAGCAGCTGTCTGGACATAATGAAGACTGAAAATTTAAGCGCTAAGTTTGGGACATTTCTATTCACTTCTGTGTGAAAGGATTTTTACTGATATTTTTTGGTTTTAGTTAAATTGTCTCCTTGTCAAAGTACTATTATGTTCTGTGAGGGCAGAACCCACTGCCCCACATTTAAGTTAATTTCATTTGTTCAGATTTTTCAGATTTGTTGCAGAATATATCATTTATACTTGTACACACATTTATTTTACTTTACACCTTATGTAACAAAATTAACTTAATAATTTATGCACACATTTAGTTAATTTTGTTCTGATTTTTTTGAGTAACTCTGTTCTCTTGAATTCTCTCTGAGATCTGATGATGTGGCAGCGGGAGGAATGGAGATGATGGAGGGGGAGGACAAAAAGTATATTCTTTAGTGGAATTATTGTTTCTTTTGTTTAAATATGTTAAACTTGTTTTGAGGTATAAGTTTAGTTTTGCTTGTTAATGCTTTACATTACTAGTAATTTACTTCTTTAGTTGATAGTTATGTTTTGTATTTGTAGTTCCCTCCCTATTGCGTCATTGGTCTGATCAGGCAGTATGAAATCTCCCTAATATTTCCTGTTTGGGGGGTGAGTTTTGGTTTAGTTGGTTTGAGCTTTTGTTTCTGATTCTCTGAGTTACATTTTGTGAAGTTGATCCATTTTAATTAGGTCCATGATATTTCTGTTGTGTGAAATTAAATCCCTTTATTTAAAGAACTTCTGTGTGTCCTGTGGTTCAATGCCCATGGCCGAGCGGCCCATGACAGGTTCAAGCAAACTATTACAGCTGTTTTCATTTCTGGTAATTGTCCTCAGTATTAACTATCTGGATTTCAGTTCATCCTTGTCATCTGTTCTGCCACCCTTTTGTTTTCGCTCTTATTTTATGGTTTTTGTCATTTTAAAGTTTATTTCAGTGTTCAAGTCTCACCCATAAAGTCTGGTCTCCTATATTTTGAGTTCTTTATCCACCTGTATCTGAGACCAGGAACACAAAAACATCATTTTACTTTTAGCTCTAATATAAACCTTCAAACTAAATCCAGATTAGCTGCATTAAGTGCAATCGGTTTGGAACTTCCTCAATAGTCTTTCAGAAAAAGTTTAAAAACTTAAATATAATTTATTTAGATTGTGGTTCAAATGTGGACATTGTAACCTTTTAACACCAGAGATGTTGCCGGTGATACCTAAATAACACATGCTCTTTGACATACGGTAAATCTTCAACCATTTATGTGATTAACTTGAATCAGCAGATTCTGATGCAGAGATGCGACTTTTCACATACGCTATGTGCCATTAATTCAATTCAATTCAATTCTATTTTATTTATATAGCCCAATATCACAGCCATAGCCGTCTCATTGGACTGACTCATTATGCCATACTTTATGAATAATACGCGTTGCATAATAACACAAAGTTGCTTTTCTTTGCATCAGTATCAGCTGATTCTTGTCGATTGCGTAAGCTCTTCACTGCTATGCAGTGTTGCATATCAGTGCAAGGCTGCTTTTCACTGCTACCGAATCCTCTGGAATTACTTTAATTGCATAAACGGTTGAAGGGTTAATGTCGTCCAAATAATGTAAACACTGAAGGTTGTTATAATATCTGTTTTTATTATAAAATAGGGCTCAGTGACCTTGTGGTACAGTGTCTGCCTTGTGACTGGAAGGTCGTGAGTTCAACTCCAGGGTGAGTCATAGCAAAGGATCCAACAATGGGACCCAGTGCCTCCCTGCTTGACACACACACACTTCCTGTAGGTGTGTGACAACTCATGAAACTTTAACTTTTATTTGAATTTCCTTCAGGATTAGCAAAGCCTTGTTTTATTTTTAAACATTTAAAATGAATGTTGTGAACAATTTTTTAAATATCTTTACTTTGACCATAGACAGACAAAATGGACAGAAAAAGGAAAAACATTCTTGAAAGGAAAAACAGGTATTTTGATCAGAAGAACACATTGGATATAGTGCACGGTGTTACAAGTTGCAGAGGAAGGAAAAACAGCACGTCATCTTATTTAGGCCTTGGCTGGTCTAACACAAAGTGATGATGACCTCATAAGGCATGTAGATTATTTTGAGAAAGCACGTGTCCTGAAGTGTAGGTTACAGGATGCTGGAAATTATCTTCTGTGGTATCTAGAGCTCTGCAATCTTCTGTGTTTGCAGCAGTGTATGCATGTATTTGTCGTATGTGGAAGTATGTATGGTGGTGAATGTGTGCTTTTTCAAAGTTTGTGAGTGTTTGTGGTAGGCAGTAACTAACAGCTCTGCAAAGTATACTTTTATCCAAGTATACTATACATGTTCTTTACAACTATATATTAGAAAAGCAAATAAAGTAGAGTTGAACATATTTATATGTGTGGATTATATAGTATGCAAGTACTGTTTTGTATATTTGTTTTTTATGTCTCAATAATTAGAGATCTAAAGAATGTGAGTACATTTTATTTGTGATATATTGTCAGGTGTTGGGGCCGCCCTCGCTCTCCTGTCTGTGGTTGGATTCCTGCACACCTGTTCATCACTTCCTCATCAGGCCGACCTGTTCTGAGGACGTCCACGCCCACCAGCCAACGTTGGTTCGTCTGCTCCTCACTGGTAGCGTACTTTGACCTTAAGCAACCGAAGCCTAGTCCTCAGTCTAGTTGACTAGTCTCGCCTCGCCATCAACTAACCTATTCTATGCTTTCACCAAGGAAAACCAGGACTTCCCCCTCCTGACGTCTGCAGCCTGCCCCAAGATCTCCCTCCAGGACCTCTGCACTTCCCTTGCTGCCTCTCAAATAAACCTTTTGGTCTGCACTCTGTGTTGTTCTGCATTTTGGGTCCACCAATGCTAAGCTGACATATAGAACAATGTGTAGGGACATCACTAATTAGATGATGATACACAGTAAAGCTTCATGTCAAATAACTTTGAGTAGAAATGATGGACAAATGGCATCATCCAATCAGCAATGTCCCAAAGTACCTACTTTTTTTGTTTTGTTTTTTTTTTCGTTTAATTTTTTAATAATTTGTATTGATTTCTAGAACTTGCTTTGTTTTCCATGCTATTTTTTTCTCTTTTACAGCAACTGGAAAAGGTAGGAACAAAGGGAGATTGCTGGTTGGATGGTGACGTTTGTCTGTCATTTCAACTTAAAGTTATTTGGCATGAAGTGATACTGGATAACTTGATACTTGAACAGGATAATTTTTTACTTTATTTCCATCATTTACCCTTTCAAAATGATAGAAAACAAAATAATGGCAAAAGTGCAAAAGTTTGGGCACCCTGCAGAGTTTGTACCTTCACTGCCCTCTCTGCAAGTATCACAGCTTGTAAATGCTTTTGTAGCAGCCAAGAGTCTCTCAATTATTGTTTGAGATTTCTTCATCCATTCTTCTTTACAAAAGTCTTCCAGTTTTCTGATATTTCTGGGATATCTGTCACGCTCTGCTCTTTTCAGGTCTATCCATAGATTTTCAATGATGTTGAGGTCAGGTGATTGGGAAGGTCACTACAAAACCTTCAGTTTATGCATCTTAACATAAGACAGTATGGATTTGGAGGTGTGTTTAGGATCAATATCATTTGTAGAAGTCATTCTCTCCTCAACTTTTTCACAGATGGCATCAAGTTAGTGTCCAACATTTACTGAAATTTGGTGGAATCCATTCTTCCTTCTACTGGTGAAATGTTTCCTGTGCTGCTGGCTGCAATACAAGCCCAAAGCATGATTGATCCACCCCCATGCTTAACAGCTGGACAGAGGTTCTTTTCATGAAACTCTGGACCCTTTCTTCTCCAAACGTACCTTTGCTCATTGCAGCCAAAACTTTCCATTTGAACCCAGTCTGTCCACAGAACTTGTTTGCAAAGCTTCAAAGGTTGAATTTTGTGGTGAGGACGTAGAATAGGTTTTCTTCTGATGACTCTTCCATGAAGACCATATTTGTTTCTCTTGACAGTAGAACAGTGTAGCACAACTCCAGAGTCTGCAGGTCTTTCTGGAGGGATGGTGCAGTCAAACGTGGGTTTGGACTTGCTTTCTCACAATCCTGTGAGCTGCTCTGTCTGAGATTTTTCTTGGTCTCCCAGATTTTACTTTAACTTCCACTATTCCTGTTGACTGCCATTTCTTTATGGCATTCTGAACAGAGGATATTTGCATCTGAAAAGGCCTTGCTATTTTCTTATAGCCTTCTCCTGCTTTGTGAACATCAACTGTTTTCAGTTTCATTATTCTGGAAAACTTTTTGGAACAGATTGAAATTACCTGGTCTTTGTAAACAATGATTGTGAACAATCCATGACACGGTCGGGTTTTAGCTCTTCAAAAGGGGGCAGTGCGTACTATAAATTCTGCAAGGTACCCAAACATTTGCACAGACCCTTGTTTTGAAAGGGTAAATGATAGAAATGAAGCCTATTTTTTTTTACATATTAAAAAATTGTCTCATGTGTAAACTGATGCCTTTAGAAGATTTTTCAATTTTCCTCGTGTTTTTTATTCACAATAATAGAACATTTAATAGAACATTCTGGGTACTCAAACTTTCGATCCCCACTGTATGAGGTTTAATTTTTTTTTTTCAACATTTCAAATTGATTTCTGGAAATTATTTATTGTCTTTCAAAACGTTTCATTTTCATTTAGCTTCATATTTTGGAATCGTGTTTTAATTTCTGGAATTTTATTTTAATTTCTAAAATGTAATGTTTTTTTTAACTATTGTTTTACCTTTTTAATTGTTGTGATCTTTCGTATTTTTTTGCGTTGAGGGATTTGTTGATTTGATTTGCACCTCAGGGCCACCGTAGTTGAGGGCCAGACCATGCCAAACACAATTGCAGGGTGAAGAACGGGACGGAGGAGAGACACCTTGAATGCACAGAGACAACCATCAATGAACATAAAGATAGAAATATGACGGTAAGTAGTCTCAAAACAAAAAAATGCACACATGGCAGTTTAAAAAAACAATTGAAAGGCAGACAGACCATCATGTTTCTTCATTATTTTCTATACTGTTTCTTTAAATTAGCTTGTTAGCTCCTTTATATACAGTGTTCAAAGGGAACTCTAATTAACTAGAACAGAGTAATCCCCAAAACAACTTGCATAAAAAAAAAAAAACGCGTTATAGATAAAATTCATGGGTATAAAATCTAATAAGTAAATGAAGCATGAGCTAAAGGTATCTGCTGCATAACACCTGGAGTAGGGGAAATATGTTTTATTTGTACATACAGTATATGGTACCCCTTACAAAAATCATTAAATATGTCTAAACTTTGAAATTTGATGTTGACCCTTACATTTTAACATCTGTGTGGCCTCTGTACTTTTCATTCCATCTTCACTTAAAAGCAAACTGTTTCTGATTTCACACATTGTCCTGTTCACCTCTTTCTGCCATAACCCCCTAAAACGCTCCAGTGATCAATGTTTGGGTGTCCATGCAGCATTTATGAGCTTCTCTGCACTAACCATTTAATGTTGTTGGGTAGAGGGCAGGAAATGAGGATGATCCATCTCTAACTGGACAGCAGTTTAGAAAGAAAACATTACCCAGGGGCTTGCATGCATGCATTTAGAAATCTGAATATTTTTCAGTGCACGCTTTCTTTGGCCTTCGGCGAATGCATTGATCCAGTATGGACCATGTGGGCTGTTATATATGAGTCCACAAGGTTCTATGGGTGCCAGACCATCTGTTGCAGGAATTTTTGTTTCCCTTTTATACCTCTGGCTTGATGTTTGCTCCTCATTTACAAAATGAATATTAAAACCATGACTATCATTTCAGCTGTGATGAGAATCTTAACATGTAAAGAGTCTAATGTGTTGCATTAAACATTTTGCTTGGTTACTGATAAACAGATACTAATTTTAATTACTGAGTCAACATTAGACACATGGGTGTGGAAAACCCAATCATCTCTATTAAGTGATGCATTAGTCCAACAGAGGTCATGGGGACATTGTAGATAAGTAGAGGTCAGATGATTCCTGGGAGAAGTTCATTCTGAGAAATTCAAGCTTTGAATCCTTCAACCAGCCGTTGACATCAGTGATAAATGAGTGGAATGTTTGTCAAGGAAAGGGCCTTTCTAAAACTTTTACTTGCATCTGAGTCACGTCACCCAGTCAAGGACAAAGAAACCCTCACCTCTGAATGCCAAGCTTTCAGTGGAGCTCTCTCTGAAGCTGATCTGAAGCAAATTTGAGTGTGTGGAGGTTTCTTGGTGAGTACAATGGATGGTAAATACACTTGGATTGATTTTTCAGTCAAAATCAGACAATCTAAGTTGTTATTATAACCAGTGATGGCGTAATGAAGCCCCCATAAAAGCACTGAACCATTCCATTCAATTGCTTTACTCTGGTGCTCCAAGGTTCTGGATTTGCTCCAATGTGCCATAAAGTGGACAACAATTGTATGTCAGGCAGAACAATTATGATCAATGTGGTTCTTGTGGAAAGATTTGTTTTGAACAAATGAATGAATAAATAGGTAAATGTTTGTGATATCAACACAAATTCTTACTATAATTTAATATAGAGCCCGCTTTCACAATACAGCGGTTGGATTAAAACAAAAAGTAGGAACCCGTTGGAGATAAGGATGTAATGCCACTGTGCTTGTGTTACTTTATGGCTGTGCTTATTGGACAAACAAGACATTTTATTCATTTTTCTTAAAAACAACCGTTTCAGACAAGCAGCAAGGCTTCAAACATGATTTCAGCTCCTCCCCTAAATGAAGCAAGCCCGCTCCTCTACTTGGCACATGCCTTGAACCCTCAATACAGAAAGCCACATCACTAATTACTACTATTTATCTATCTTATTATCAATGGATGTCACTGATCATTTTTCAGATATTAAAATACTGACTCAAATTAGCACAACAAGTTGCAGACAGAAATCCGTCATTACAAAATGTGTGTTCTACAAAAATTAAATCCTCGAAAGTAATTAACATGTCATTAATGTCTGTTATCTATACTGCCACTTTTTTCCTCATAATTAGTTGTCCTCGTGTGTGCTCATGGCTGGTTAGTTATGAAGTTGAGGGATGCTAAATTGTGCATGATGAGCAAAGCATGAAGAATGTGTTCGGGGGTTTGATTTAATTTGTCCTTAGTTCCTGCAATAAAAGCAGCAATGCTTGTCTAAATTCCACAGAAATCCATCAGCTGCTGCAGCAATGACTGCAGACGTGTTGCATTGACATTTTTGGTTTAATAACCCTTTGAGTGTCACTGGTGGTGGTGGAGGGGTGTTCCACAGGGATGTCCAGAGGCTTGTAGCCCGGTGTCTGGTAAACAACTTTTTACTGAAGCCTGAAAAAACCAAGAACATGCTCATTGACTGCACAACGAGAAGATCAAATGTTGCTCCACTGCAGATAAAAAGTCAATCCTGGAACAAGGCTCGTTTTTCATGTTTCTGGGTGTGCATGGGACTAACAACTTTTGCTGTCATGATGGACACGACTCAGGAGAAACTCTACTTTTTAAGAATAATAAAAGCCAATCGGAGATCAAACCGCTGCTGACTTTTTATCATTCCAGAGTGGAGAGAGCATGCTGATGTACTATTCGCCCCCACCCTCATTTAAAAACCTTGCAAGGACATGGACTTTTGAGGTCATGCAGACACCTCTGTCATTGTCTCTTTGGTCCTTAGTTGCCTACAGAAGATATCAGAGCCCTAGAAGTTGCCTAAAGTGTGGTCTGCAACCTTTTTCAGATTATTTACCGGTTTAATGCCGGACAAAGTTTTCACTGACTGGCCTGAATGGATTTGGCGTCTGTTTCTTTTTTCTTAGCCTAGTATTCTTTTCCTTTTCTTCAACAACTGTGAAATATCTCCAGCTTGATAAACTGTATTTGTTCTCTAGGTTTCATGTAGGAACCATTAAAATATGATATAGATTTTACCGTAACCCCTAACTGTCAAAGTGGAAGCTAAAAAAAGAAAAAAAAATTGCATGCACACTTCTGCCTCATCCGACTTTTAAATGTCCCTAAATTCAGTACTTTCTAAATACATTAATACACGTAAATCCATCGATAAAGCAACTTTATTAGCTGTATCCTCGTGACATTAGACTGCCAGTTGCTGAATATTATGCATTATTATTATGGTCTGTGGGAACAACTCTCACAATAAATTCATATGTGGAGTAAAGACTCCTGGTTTTTGGCTGTTAAATTCAGTTTTTTTTTTATTTTGAAGTTCATGGCTGTTCTTTTGTTTCTTTGCTGACTCTTTTGTGAAAAGAAATATTCCAAATACATTTGTTTTTTGTAAACTTTGCTAGCTTGAGGGTGTCACTTTAGTGGTCTGCGCAGCCGCTTTAAGAAATTGGTAAATGAATTTTCAACACGCGACCGAGTGACTAGACATGCATCAAAAATGAGTTGGAGGTGGTGGAGAAAAAAAATAAAACTTCCTTCAAAATCAGATTTTAAACAAAATATAAAACATGTAGGTCGGGCCTGATACCAACTGTCCCACTGGTCCGCAGCCTGTGGGTTAGGGACACCTGGACAATCAGGCTCCGGAAGACACAGACTCAAAGAAGAAGCACAAACACTGGGCTATATGCAAGAAAATTCATGTAGGACGGTGTTTTTAACTATTTATTTACTGTTGATTTAAAATGTTTGAATAAAATATATTTTTAAATTTTACATTTGTATGACTAGAATTGTCCTAATGTAGCGTTAAGTTCACCAAGCGTAGCAAATCTGAAAGAAAATGTGATATTTATAAAAATAAATATAAAAAAGGAAGTTTAAGAAAATCACACAAAACTGACCAAACACACGTTCTGACACTGACCATGTACAGTCACTCAAAATCCTATCACTGATACCGCTAGGTAACCAATGGAAAATGCTGTTAGGTCAGTCTGCCAAAGGAGATGATATTTTTTACTTTGCAACAATAACCTTTAGCTGGACAAATCTGGTGATTTTTTTTAGCATCCATTAAACAGAATATTATAGCAAAGATTGAATATTTACTAATTCTAAGCACTAATCACTGAGTCAAGAACTTCAAGTACCAATTCACCAATGATTGCAGAAACTGTTTAGTAAAACTGGTCAAAATAGAGGTAAAAAGGAAAAAAAAGTGTGTTTAAATCAGGTGGTTAACTATACAAAGATCCTAAAATGTCAGCTACAAATTAATGTGACAGCTTACTGTGCATGTCATCAAACTGCTGTTTTAGTTTCTCTGTTCTGAGTACAAGCTTTATTACACAGCTATTAATATTTTATGCAAGTATTTTTAGCTGGGGACATTTTAAAAATCAAACAGAAATGCAATGTTCAGTGGTTTACCAAAATGCCTGCATGAATACATAATCTGCAGGGCTGCAATAAATTAAACTCTTGTCACTCTTGTTTGGGCTTTGCTATTTTATGGTAAATATACACATGAAAGCTTATTCATAATTCAACACACTTTCAAAAGCCACACAAAACAGCAAAGTGGTACAATCCACAGTCAGATGTAGATGAGGACATTTGTTTGACTTTCTGTGTGTGCAACCATAATGTGTTGACATCATGCCAAGTCTTGTAATACTTGTCGGTACACATTCTGGGTTTGCAGATTCAATAATCGGACCCAAGATCCTTTTATCTTTTCAGAATATTTGGTGTGCCAAAACTACTGTCCCCAAGTCCTGAAAACAACATTTGAGTTCAAGTATTTTGCAATTTGGGAAACCTTTCTGGAGTGCATTGTCAGTGTATGCCTCACCTACCTAAACCAGAGGATGTTTTAAGGGTGATGATGATGATCTTTAGTGTTGCAGAAAGTCTCTTATTTCATGTATTTACCTTTGAAAACCTGGAAACAAAAGAGCAAACTTGTGTGACATAAGTGGCATCTTTTTTCCGTGTAGATAGTGTAACCCAATCATGTCTTGAATTTGTAGTCTAACAGGGTTAAGCTCACCTTCACACCAGCCTCAGTAATGAGCATTCAAGTAACCGCTTCCAGTCAAAAATGTTTGTGAATGAAGATGCACATTTTGGCCCTCCGTGTTCAACACTTTTACATCACTATGTGAGTTTTTAAATATGTTTTAGTGCTCTACATACAAAACATGCAGCAATTGAACACGTCATAAGTTAAACCACTTTAACTTTGACCAGACGGTTCCGAGGTTTGGTAGTGGCGCATGAATGGCGTTCTATTCAAAACATGTAAGTGCCTACCATTTAAAAAGTGATGATGGAGGAGAAATTAATATATGAAGTTTGTGCCCGGACGGAATTCTGAAACCAAGTCTTTTATATATCGGAATAGAGCTGTGAATGAAAAAGCCTGAAGGAAGATTCACGAGACTTACACACTGATTTTACACGAGATCTCTTCCAACTGTAGATGGTGGACAAGCGCTAGTCTTGGGTAGCAACAGTCCAGTGTGAACACCATCTGATAAAGGCGCATTCAATAATGTGCCTTTAGTGTGTCCTTGAACATGTGACACATGTCCTGTGTTAACATAGCTTTTGTAGAACTTTAAATGCATAACATGCCTCAACCCCTAAATTTTAAGTCAACTACGTACTTTGCTGACGTCTGAGACGATTGTGGACAGCTGGAGAGACGTGGGGGAGAGCGTGGAGGGAGCTAGTATTCAGGCGAGGGCTCCCTCTGATGGTCGGAGGTGGAGCTGGACGGCTGAATCCTGACAACTTTTATACTGCAATTGATTTTTTTTTAAATAATCAACTACTAACATATCCAACAGTTTTAGAATAAAACCAGAGTCTCACAGAAAATATTTAGACTTCAGACACAAATCAGCATGGGCTTGGTGGCTGGCTCTTTGTTTAGAAACTACTATAATCACACTGTCAGGGTTGACGTGTGAACACAGATGCAGACGACACTCGTAAATACAAAGTCTCGTTTAATTGAGAAAGGTTCACAAGAAACTGAACACAAACTCATGAAGGTACAAAAGACCATCCGACAACCAGTGCAGGGGAGACGAAGACTATAACAGGAGGAGGGGATGAGGTAAATGGAAACAGGTGTGCCAATAAGGAGGGAGAGAACACAGGAAGTAACAACCAGCAACAAAATAAAACAGGAAGTGGAACCCAACAAAAAAAAAACAAAACAAATGTCCTGGGTCCATAACCCCACACACACAGAACAACCATAAATGCACAGCAGCAACGTATCCATGACTGAACTTTAAATCGAGGAGCAGGACCAGTGCTGTTGTGCTGTACTGAGTTCAGGGCTTTAAAGGGCCATCAGATGTCACACCCCCTTCTGTGTGAGTTTTCTTTTCTCATACTCCCCCCTAGAGTAGTGGTGATTGGTGGTTAATCCCCATTCAGCTCTGTGGCCTTGTGGTAGAGTGTTTGTCTAATAGGCTGATCTTTTCAAATGTTCTCATCCATGTTTTGTTGTCCACGCAGTAATTTCTTCTTCTCCACGTCTTCTACCTAATTTTTAAATTAGAAAAGAGTGTCAATTTTGTTATTTGCTTTTTTTGCACCTTCCAGGCAACTCGTTCAGTGAACATGTTGTTTATTGGTTTGGGCATCAATAAAACCTACAGGTACTTTTGAGATATGAAATTCTCTAATTATTTCTACATCATAATACAACTGTGGCACCAGCTGGTTTAATAACTTGAAACGACAACAAAACAACACAAACAAAATAACTACCCCCAAGGTGAGTTTTCCTTCTGCAATAAATCATATTCACACAGGCCATTCATAACGCCAACATTTATGAACGTTTCCCAGAGGCAGGAATGCATTACTGCACATAGAAAGGCATGAAAGTTTGATGTAAGAATGAAAACCAAAACTGTAAATATCCCTTGGCAAGCTTATTTTGTGTGATTTATTCTATTTTGTATTTTATGTAGAACATGACATGCATCAGTTTGGCTCTAATCTGTTCATAAATGTGACTTTGACTTTTGTTGCTTTGAACATATTTGTCCCTCAGAGGAAGGAGGAGTGTTTGGTTGGACAAGCTCTTCATATATACTACCTCTGTAAGTATTTTATTGTGAAAGCCTTGCTTGTACATTTTACAAAGATGAGAAAATTTAAAAAAACAAACAAACAAACTTTTGTTGTTTTTTAAAGCATTTCAGTGACATTTTCACTTTAGAATATATATTTCCTTTTTGCAAATATTCAGCAAACACTGACTCCTACTTTGCTAAAGAATGAAGGATTTTTGTGAAACTATTGCAGGGTTTCACTTACTTTTTTTTATTTTACTTTTTTCAGTTGAAAATAAACTTCCAGTTTCCATACAGTCAAGAAAATACCAACATCTTTTATAATGCCCCCCCCCCCAAGAATAATCAGTTTCAGGAGATAGTGCATAAGACATTGGATCAAAATAAGTGACGC